>JASPKP010000784.1:0-37020 GCA_030674155.1 Stramonita haemastoma | reverse complement strand
GCTTAAATAGTTTACTTTTATGAAGGAAAAACTTCTCAAGGTTGGGGTGAATGGCAGCTACACTTGTTGGATTTTTTTCTTTGTTACAAAATAAACCTGCTTTGATATTAAATCAACATACAATTGTATGAAATCAAGTCACCCAATCACATCCATGTGTTTTGGCAGGTGTATGCTGTAATATGGAAATATTGGAGAAGAAAACCATGTGAAACAAATGCAATAACGTCGATTATGTAGTATCAAAGAAAGGGCCTGCTTTATTCATTGTCATTCACAGAATTACAGAAAAAGAATCCTAAAAAAGAAAGTCTTCTAAAAACTTTGGACAAAATGTGGGTTTTTTTGGTTTCTTTCTTGGCTAGCATTTTGAGGTTCACCAATGGTGAGATTTTGCCTACGTGGCTGTTTTTGTCCATGACAAAGGTAGCTGCATTCCAACTCAAGGGATGTATATTGGGTTTGTTCGTTGTTCCCATAACTCACCAAACGCCGACATGAATTACATGATCTTTAATGTGCATATTTGATCTTCTGCATGTTTATATACACAAAGGGAAGTTAGGCATTGACAGGTCTGCTCTTGAGGTTGACGGGGAGATTTAAAAAAAATCCCCACCCTTAACTACGAGACGCCACCAAGGGTTGAAAGCCACGACTTCATGGTCCAGTGGGATTGAAGTCTTAACCACTCTGCTACAGTGTCTGTCGGATAAAACGTTCAAGAAAAGTCTATTGCTAAAGACTGTAAAAAAACAAAACCAGGCACTTTAAAAAGATATACAAGATGTAATACTGAGTAAAATGTTTAGCAAGAACCAGGCATCAGCAGGGGCTTAGTCCTCTTGTGGAAGGTATGATCTCCAATACTGCGGCTGCACCCTGTGGCAGCTGAAAGAGCTTGCTATTATCAGAAAAAGACTTTGATGACTAGTTCTCAGAGAGAAATACAACTAACACTATCTCTTGAAATAAGTTACATGTAACAGGTGACTTTGAAGCCTGCAGAGACCAGCCACCTTGGCGCAGTGGTTGGCAACCTAGGTTAAAGATTGGTAGCTTTTTTATTATTTTTTTATACAGATTTGAATCTCGCGGGTTCAAATCTTATGATGAGTCATAGGGGATTTTTTTTACTCTGGCAGGCTCCTGCCAAGAGTGATTGTGCTGTGGATTTATAGGGAAGACTGGGACCACAAAGCCAAGCTTCATCCACTTCTCAGATGGGCATTTGAAATTGAGAGTGTTGCTCAAATTACCTGTCCAACGTTGCAGGTGTCATCTCTCTGGCCTGGTTGACACTGGGATATATTATGATCGTAAGTATAGAATACAACCCTGTCAAGTAGTCTCGAAGTACATGCTCTTCCATAGCAGCATCATTATGTCACCCTCATTATTGATCATCATACAATATGAATAATTATATAAAAATAAAAATTAAAAAAGCCTCTGATTTGATGGGCCCCAGTTGCTCTGGTCTCCCAAGCACTCCTGTGCTTGTGGTGGATTTATGTCAGAGCCTTTGGGGTTGGAGGTTCATGGGGATTGTCTCACTCAGTCTGGCTTCGCGACTGAGCTATTACTGTCGTTAGTAGGGGTGTTAACTCAGAACAGACACCACTGATTATTGTGACACCACTGAACACCACAAAAATGACCCAGGAGCAGCGCAGGGCCCCTTGGCTGGTGGCCCCACGGTGGCTTGACATTGATAGGCTCCATGTGGACTTCCGACTTTGAGGATGCGACGTAACGAATTTGGGTATGGCTTGCAAGGAGTGATTGAAATGAGCCGCGTGGGAACGGCAACTACAGGAACGTAACAGAAAATAAGGCAGCAAAAAGGGAATAAATAAATCTTCCAGTCAAATCTTTTTGTATCATGGATGCGGAAACCTGGGGTGAAATATTTGAAAATGAGTTGAGAAGGTAGCAGACATGTTGCCAAAGTGTGAAATTTACTATGAAGATCTCTGTTGTCAGTGATGGTTGCTGAAATTGAGGGGGGAAATTTTTTTTCTTCTTCTTTTTTAAAGATTCATTAATGCTTTTAAATAATCATTTTAACAGTCAGCTGGTTTTGACAGTTTATTTTTTTGTTTCTTATTGTAGACTTTGTTATCATAAGTTAAAAGTTTGTTTTTATTTTCTAGTTTATTGAGAAGTTTACCAGAAAATTTAATGAATTTATTATAATATCTCATATGCAAACATTCAAGCGTAAATTCCTGTGTGCTTCGGTGGGAATACAGTTTAACAGCGTAAAATGATCTCTGCTTCACATGGTTTACTTTCCCTCCTCAATCTTTGGCTAAAGTTGAAAAAAGACTGGTATGAAATCACTGACTGAGGCATTGTGAATAATTTCCTGTGCAATATAAAGCTGAAAATATCTGTGACATGTACATATATATATATTTTTTTACATTGTTCTTTTTAATGCCAGATACAAGGGTAAGGGGGGGGGGGGGGGGGGGCAGACAAATTATCATAAACATACAACTTTGGTGGTTTGGTGTTTTGTTGTTGTTGTATGTTTGGGGTTTTTTTGGGTTTTTTTCCGTCCAGTTAAAATCCCAAAGAAAGATAACTATGCAGTATCAGACCAGTATCAGATCAATGATGTCTCACTTCTGAAAACAATTAAGGATGGCCATAGACTCAGAGACAAGAAAACATATTTTATTCTTTTTATTTTTTTTTAAGAAACATGTTTTAAATGCAACCATGCATGTATACATACACAAGTCTGAGAAACAAACAACTGTAAATTCAGTTTTTAAAAATGGTCTTTGTTCCTTTATGAGATGAGTGCACGATAGAGAGAAGTACAGTGAATATGTATTGCCTTGAAACTGGGCACAAATTAACATTCTTAAGTATGCTTGATAAAAAAAATCTAAGCATTCTGAATATTGTTGGCACATTATACATACACTACAAGTACATTCAATCAACGCTGAATTTATTCCGTATGACTAGTTTATTGAGAAAAATTACAACGTAGACAGTATGTTAAAATACAATGTAGACAGTGTGTTAAAAAAACAACCCAACAAACATAGAAAAGAAAAACAACAAAAAAAAAAAAAAAGAGTATTTCTAACAATTTATACTCAGAATGAAAGGCACAATAGACATATTCACTAATCTCAACATAAATTCATCTCTAACAGATTTATAAAAAGTACAACTCTTCTTTTGGAAACATGTATCCGATATTAAAACTGTACTGTACACTGATTTGTGCCATTTTCTGAAATAAACATGATACAGGGAACCTACATCTTCTTGTGTTCCACTCATTCAGATTGTACATGATGATGACTTGATGAGGTATCTCTGTCTTGGTTATAACATGTCCACAAGATGAGGCAATACAATCTCTTTTTTTCCAATTACAAATACACACCACACACATATTTACCATCGGTCACTTGCAACTGGTATGCAGGCACAGACATTTCTGTGTGCTTGCTACAGTGAGGAGGTAAAATATTTCACTTCCCATCTAAATAGGTCTATGAAGTCATGGGCTCAATTTCCAACAGCAGGATATGAGTCACCTTTTCTTCCTATAAACGCTCAGACAGCAACTATTGTTGTCTGTCATATGAGCAAAAATGCATTACACTGCCATTAAGCACCTGAAAACTCAGGCCC
Organism: Stramonita haemastoma; assembly: GCA_030674155.1. Classification (NCBI taxonomy): domain Eukaryota; kingdom Metazoa; phylum Mollusca; class Gastropoda; order Neogastropoda; family Muricidae; genus Stramonita; species Stramonita haemastoma. Next base: position 33,354 of record JASPKP010000784.1, on the reverse strand, counting down.
AGCACATCCGACTTTGGCACATCTTTCACTAAAAAGGTAGGAGAATGGACCAAGAAGGCAAAAATATACACAAGATGGAGGTAACAGGAAGAAAACAAACAAGTTAAAGTTAAAGTCTGTCCTAAGCCTAAGGCTCATCAGGCTGGCGCTTATCCGGTTCCTGTGGCGTTAAGCGACTGAGAGTCATAGACTCCCCCTGGATAGGATGCCAGTCTATCGCAGGGTTAACCCCCAACACAAGGTTGGTATCCCTTTTACACCTGGGTGGGGTGAGAAAATAGCCGTAAAGTGCTTTTTCCAAGGGCACAACACCACTGCCGAAAGCTGGGATCGAACCTGCAACCTTTAGATTACGAGTCCAACGCCCTGACCACTAGACTACAGCGGTCGCTGAAAACAAACAAGGCAGAAAGAAAGAGAGGAGTAGAAAAGAGGGAATTCCTTGCATGGAATTTCCAGAAGGATGGGATGCTATTTTTACTGACAGGCCCTGGCTTCCCCACAAGGGAGTTATGGGTGACTTCAGAGAAGGGATTTTTTTTTTTCACAAACTCCCAGGTCAAGTTTAAGTGTAGACCTGCCAATGCTTTAATTCCCTTCATGGTATATAAGATGCAAAAGATCAAAACACGCACATTACAAATCCCATTATTCATATCAGCGTTCGGTGAGTTAAGGAAACACAAACATTAAGGAAACACAAACATGCCCAGTATGGAACCTGTACCTAGAGAGGAATGGGTCCTACCAAGTTCAGCTTACCCAAAAGAAACAGCCAGAAAAATTCAATGCAGTACCCCTCAAGGGGTTAATGGAGAAAAAAGAAAAAGAGAAGAGTGTTAACCATTTTGTACATACATTTACTGAGTTGGGGAAAGATGCTATTGGAAAAAAAGAAGAAAATCAAGCCAGCCTAGACTGACTTATGTTCTACTGGTCCAGTGTTTTTATAAGTATTGAGGTCACAACCATTCTTTAACCATGATATGTAAGCAAACTCACCTGCATATCCAATCTCTGTACAAAAGTTGTTCTTGCTATCCCAGAGGACAGAATCACATTTGCATCTCATGACGAGAATTCTATTCCAGAGAATCTAAAATGGAATGAGGGGACACTTTTTAACCCATGACTGAGATAGGGAAGAAACAGAAAAAGTGGCATGGGGTACATTGTCACAGACTAAAAGCGTTAGCAGAAATTTTCAAAATAGCCTGTATCTATGTTCAATCATGCTGTCTATGCACTCAAGAGACAGCAGAGAGAAAAGGGAAATGTATTTGAAAGACAGCACAAAGAAAATGGTGTGAAAGGGCAGCAGAGAAGAATGAGCAGACGGAAAAAACAGTGAAGGAACAATAATCAAATATCACAGCAGTAAATCACCTTTGTTCAAATATACACAACAAATGCACAAGCTGACAGGTCTGCATCGCTATTAAACTTTGTCATTCTTCTGCTATCATCATCTATCTCCTCTGACCAATATCTACAAATATAATATTATCTATACACTGGCAACAATACAAATGTGATCTTCTTATCAATTTTAGGTAGTAAGGTCCTTCAAATACTTTGTGAGGGCTTGTCTGTTTTGTTTTACTACAACCTGTGCTAAAACGATGATCCCATCTCTTATATTATGTATTCCACTTGCGTCCCTCTGTGTGTGTGTGTGTGTGTGTGTGTGTGTGTGTGTTGTGTGTTGTGTGTGTGTGTTGTGTGTGTGAACATGTGTTTAAAGTATTGTTTATTTTATGTTTTATTCAAAGATAAATGGAATAAGCACTCATGTGCTTTTTTTTTACATCCAGTCTCCATGTGTATGCAATTTTGTAAATTTTTTCATCATTCAACTGGCACACTATCTCTTCCAAAAAGTGGCACAGGTTTTAACATGTGCACAAGATGTTCTGTGTGCATTCACACCAGGACCTCAGTTTATAGTCTTATCTGAGGGACTTTTAGTTTTAGGGGGAGTGGAGTCAGCACTGATGTTAACTCCAGAGGAAAAATCCTCTTGAATGAGATTCAAACTCGGGTCAGCAGATCACGAGCGCAATACACATCACTCTATCCTGGCTAAACAATAGATAAATAAATCAACAACAAATCAAATGAATAATGATTATCACATTCATTTAAAGCTATACTGCTTAACTTAAAGATACTGAGATCATTGGACAAAAATAGTTTCTTCCAAAATCATCCTTTTAAACTGCAAGAACATTCATACCATCTATTTTGTTTGTAGGCAAAATGCATTATAGACAATATGAATGAAGGGAAAAAAACTGACACAGACAATGACACATTTTTCTAAATACTGGCAATGATTACACTAACAATAAACTCATCATAAAAATCATTGCAAGTAGCCCTTTGATACACACACTGACACAATATTTCTTTCTCTGGATACATCCACTTATTTGGTCAAAATGGCAGTGAAACAAGTTTGTCCAAATTTTTATCACTCCCTAGTTGCACAATGGAAAAACAAAAAACCTGACTAAAAAAAAAAGAAAAAAAAAACTTTGTCCAAAATTTCCTGAAGCCATCACCAAAACCAAGTATAGCACACACACACACACCACATAATCCTCAAAGTTTTGCAAGGATCACTGGATCTACACCAGTGATGTATGGTAGAAATCATGTAGTCTGAACAGTATTGGTTGTTATAGGGCGACGTCATGATCTGGGGTACAGCCTAACCACACAGGCGATGAGTGTCCCCATGTAGCGTTCCCACACTGGCTGTAGGTGCGGAGAGGTTCTGCAACACAAAAATTCACATGTGTTAATTTTTTTTGAAATCATGGAACTATTAGATATCCTGCACAAAAATATAGTGACTGCAGCTATGATTTCCTTCTGAAATGTCAAGTAGGCTTTTTTTGTGGATTGTATGGTAAGGGAAAACAAAGTAATGGTTGGTTGATGGTATAGTCCTTTAATTGGTTGAGTTCCACTGGGACTTAATATGATCAAACCAAACCAATGGTTCGTAAAAAATGTTCAGTGTAATGCAACGATGGATGCAGTTTCTTTGCTCTTGTAAATTTCAAGAACAATTTTGACTCTGGAAACATTTAAGAAATCTATGATGAAAACATTTTTCAGGGGCTTAGTTTAGTAGAAGACCTTTTGATACAACTTCCACTCAATTACACAGATGTATTGAATTAAGATAAAAAAAAGCAACAAAAAAATAGGCATCTGAGTCGAACACATATCCGTACATCCAAAAATGCCACCAACGCCAAAATCAACCAATTACATGTATAAACCCATAAACACCACCACCACAACAATCACCATGACAGGATGTGTGTTTTGGGGTTGAACCCCCTTACCTGTGGAAGAAGTCTGTCTGCAGAGCTGTGTCCTTGTAGGCAGTTAACACATTCTGGACATCGCCACAACTCCACTGAATCAGTAGGCAAGGCTCGATCAGCTGTCCAACAAGTCAATATGCTCCCTTTTAGAACAATACTATAGAGACAGCTTGCAAGAAACACACACACACACACACACACACACACACACACACACACACACACACACACACACCTCTTTTAAAAAAGCAGGCAAATAAAATAAAAACAAAAACAAAAAACCCAAACTACATGAGTGAACAGTAGTAGGCCTACAACATATCAGGCTGTCTATCCTGAGAAAATTTACAGCACAGAGAAAAAAAGAGAAGGAGAGAGAGAGGAGAGAGGAAGAGGAGGGAGAGAGAGAGAGAGAGAGAGGAGAGAGAGAGAGAGAGTGTTGTGTGTGTGTGTGTGTGTGTGTGTGTGTGTGTGTGTGTGTGTGTGGTGTGGTGTGGTGTGTGTCGTGTGTGTGTGTCTGTGTGTCTTGTGTGTGGTATGTGAAAACTTTGTTCTTGTAAGTGCCAAATCCTGCAGAATGTCTATGAACTGGAACTGAAACAACTTCCACAGCAGTATGTATGATTTCTGCCTATGAAAGAAACTTCAGAATTATTTCATCACCTTACAGCCGACTTAAACTACTTAAAATAAACAGGCTAAAAGATGTACTCACTTTTTCATACAGATCAATGAAGATGTCCTTTGGATTCTCGATTGTGGTTCAGCCCATATGCAATATTTATGATGGTCTTTGACAATGTCTGGAGAACACAAAAACATGATTATATAAATCTCTACTCACAAGACTCTTTGTTAAACATATTCCATCATTATTCACAAAAACCCCATCACTGGTGAACCTCAGAGCTCTAGCTGAGGAACAGGGAAAAAAGTCTCATTGAAGGACTCCTGAAGAAGTGATGTCAGCACTGATGCTTATCCATTGAAAAATCTTTTAAACTGACATCCAAGCATAGGTTTGGGAACCATGCCCTCAGCTGCCATCAGATCACAAGGTTGACTTTCCCACGAGGCTATTCTGACCCTGGATATTTAAAAAAAAAAAAAATTGAACAACAGGGATAAACTATTAACAACAGCAACATCAACAGCTAAATAAGCAACAACAACAGCAACAACCACAAAAAAGAAGAAAACAATTTTTTAAAAAATAATTTCTTTTTTAATGAATTAAAAAATTTTGTTGTTATTTATTTACCTTTAAAAAAATTTTTTTTAAGAAGACAGTTATATCGCTGCAGACAGCAATCCACAAGAAATCTTCTTACCCTGAAATTGTCCCCCAGCTGTATTCTGACGACGTCTGAAAACCCATGGACATCTTTGAGCATGAATCCCCGATGCTCCTCCAGACATTCCTTCTCCACCAGCACCTTCATTTCCCGCAGCATCAGCAGAAAATTGCGATCTAAATCCACATCCATGTCCTCGTGGTTCTTGCAATCTAGAATTTTGTCAAGAAAAAAAAAAAGATGAAAAAGTTTGAAACCATAACAAGAAACAAAGGTTCACAATATTTCAGAAAACACATGATGAATGGTGATGTCTGCATGAATCTGTTACTGATGGTCATGGGAAATTTTTCTATGTGAAATTTAAGTTGCTCTCCCCAAAGGGAGATTGTTCCCATTAAAGTAGCATCACTTGAACTTTTTTGATGATTTAAACTTTTCATCTGTTCATTCGGTCGTCAATGCTAGGTGACTAGATACTTTCTGTTATGGCATGCATGACACAGACGCATCTACAAAAAGTCCATTGCAAGCACTCGGGGTTGTACAGGGTGGGTAGATCCTCCCTGTACTTGTCCAGTCAATTTTTGAAGTTGTTGTTGGTTGGCGCTATTTCTTGTTTTTTTAATTCTTATACATTTTTCTATCTTCCAGTGTACTTATTTCCCTATACATCTCAAACTTATTGACATTCATTGGAGTGACATGAAAAAAGTGACTAAGCATTGTGCAATACCGAACCCCCTAACAGCTTCATAGATCCCATGATACTGCTGAAGTCGGATGTCCTGGGTCTGACTTGTCAGGTGCTTAACAGCAGCGCACAGCACTTTTGCTCATGACAGACAACAATAGTTGCTGTCTGAGCGTTTAACACAGGAGAAGAATCAGATGATGCAGGAGTTACTCAGGCCTAAGTTCAAGGTCTCAACTTCATTCTTCTACTTCATATCTATGTGATCCAGAATAAGGTAACTTATGATACAAAAGCTGAATGTTTAAGATGTGGATAGATTTTACCTGTATTGTGTATTGCATTGTAACATTTTCATACTAACTGGATGATCATTAAAAAAAATCTGGACATATCTAAGCACATTCTTTGATTAAAAAAAGAATGAAGGAACAATAAAACGACAGATGTAAACATGATTAAATCAAGCATAATGAAGACATACAAAAATAGCAACCAAAAAACCCCTTAGGCACATGCAAGCTCTCATGCAAAACATAAAAACTGCATCATAGTTACATTGCTATGGAAAAATACCTAGGCAAAAGAAGGAAAGAGAAAAAAATGGAAAGAGCACAAAGAAAATATAAAAGAATATCACAGAAGGTAGGGTGGGGAGAAATGAAAATAGAATGACAAAACGCACACAAAGGAGAAAGAAAAGACAAACAAAAAAAGATAACAAAAAAACAACCCCTAAGTACAGCATGGATAGAAAGTCATGAGGCTTACAGTGTAAACAATAAAAATAATTTTATGTCAGTAAAAAAAGTCAATGACACAATTCTTTGAATGACACCTTAAGGTTATTGCACACTTTAACAAAATACTGACCAACAGAGCTGTAGGACCAGTTGGTGATCATGTGAGAAGCACAGATAGCAAAATCCCGAAAGCTCAGGTAACTCAACTTTTTCTTTCCAGTCTCAAAACGGTTGTTGGCAATGAATGTGATGGCAGCATAGTCTCTGAAAAGAAATTTGTTCAAAATCAAACAGAATCCAACAATATGATCCATATCAAACAAACAGAAAACCAAAACTCCACGCAACATAAATGATCATTGTATGCTTCTTGATTCTTTAACATACACACCTATTTAACAAAACATATACGAATTGTGAAAAAAAAAATCATAATTGCTATCACTTGCTTGTTCGTTTTTTTTGTTTTGCAGCCTAACTTCTATGATGTGCCAAAGTTGCAGTTCCAAGAAATCCACTCTTCTGTACTTTCAGAATCAGAAATCTATGGGAAACTATCAATGCCATCAACCTGAAGGGAACTAGTACTGCTGCTGGGTCACTTCAGTAGTGTTCAGTGGTGCTGGTTCTGATTTAATTAACATTTTCAGAACACTACCGTCAAAGCCTCATAGTATATTATAAACAATAATGGATCGAGTCAAACTGAGTGAGGCACCCACAAAGGAGTGGTGACCTACTATTGCGTCTTTCTTATATGCTTCCTATAACATCCAGACTATGATAGCCTTGACATGAACTCACTAAAGGTGGAAAAGAAGCCAACACACAATACGCAAAGGCAACCATGGAATTAAGAGATCATTTTTACAGCACAATGATCAATGGTGATAAGGATGACAAAAGATAATACAATGGTCATCTATATACAAAACTGTTAAACATTTTCATAAGTCTATTTACAAACATACCGCCACTGAAAAATGTTTTACAGAATGAGAACCTGCTACCACTAATACTAAGGTTTGTCATCACCCAACGCAACCACACCACCACCACCAAGAACAGTGAACAGACTGCTATGGACCGTTTAGTACCTGGCCAAAGTTTCTGGCAGAAGGAAGTGTGTGCGTATGTTCTCCACCAAATATCCCTTCATCTCCTCCACTGTCTTGAACACTCTCTTGATGTTGTCAAACTGGAAAGGAAAGAGGATAGATTTTTTAAAAAAAATCTTCATTTTATGGGCAGCAGACAATGATGATAAAATTGAAGAAAACGATGAAGAAAATGATAAATGTCTTGCTTGCAAAGACAGGACACTGAATGGGTAGCATGATCATGTGTTAGTAGGTATGTGCATGAAAAAGAAATTGGTGTACGAATTCATTAGTTTATGTGTACACGCTAAAAGTGAGTGTGAGTGTGTGTGTGTGTGTGTGTGTGTGTGTGTGGTGTGTGTGTGTGTGGTGTTGTGGTGTGTGCGTGTGTGCGTGCGTGCATAGTGTGTTTGTGTGCATGTGTGAGTATCATGACTCACCTGCTGATGTTTGCAATAGGACTAGGAATGATGAATATATTTAATAATTTACAGTCTCACCACAACAGTCAAAACTAATAATGCCCCAGTAAGAAATGTGAGACACATGATTCAAATATATCCATGGTCATGGTGTTTTTTTTTTTTTTTTTTAAACACACATCTAGCTATACCAAGTGAAAATGAATGTATTTTAGACATTTTCAGTTTATGCGCATCAGAGGCTGAACTGTTGTAATGAGCAACAGCTTATTTGATAAATTTTATACATGTCACAGATCTATCTGACTTCTGGTTTTTAAGAAACAAAATACACCCATTATGAATGATGATGTCTATTTATATATTTATATACCTATAGAAGTTATAAAAACTAGAAAAGCAAACAGGTACCTACCTGTCTTCTACAACTCCTAAGTGGCACCGACGTCTGTTCACTGATATCATCAAGATCTTTTCGAGTTCTGGCCGCAAGCTTCTTCCCCAATATCTCTCGAACAACTGCAGAGTCAAAACTGTAGTACCTGCAAGAACCACAATGATCCCAGAATAAAATTGCTTGAAAGAGGTAACTTTAAAATATCTGTACTGTACTAATGAGAACAGTTACACTTTTTTTTTACAAACATTGCAAAGCAGAATATTAGTAATATTAATTCATACAAATGGTCCTTTAAAAAAAATTCGTTGTATGGCACCCTATTCAAATTCTACAACAAATCAACAGTAAAGAGGAACAACTTTCAAGCTCTCTTTTTGCTGCCAGCTAACAAAACATGATTTAACCCTCTTAGTCCTGACCCAAGATTTGCCGGGATTAAATAATTGTCCCTCCTGAATCCTGAACCAGGATTTGCCGGGATTAACACACAGTAGTTTTCCATCACGCAATGACCTTCACTGATCACTACCAAATGCCGAAGATCTATCAGGCCAGAGGCACAGAGCCTGTAGTGAGAGTCTGGAAGTAATTATAGCTGCTGGTATGTACTTAGAAGGAGGAAAAGGTGAGCGAGCATGTGTGCCTGACCTCATTTCATGATGGAATGTGAAATCTAGGGGCAACTTGTGTTCAGAGAATCCGATTGCAAGTGGGTTACAAAAAATCCAATCAACATTTTCTTTTACTTTTCAATCAGCATAGCCTGAGTGTTTCATCAATCTGGTAGATCTGCTGATTCTGAAGCCGTGGTGGTGATTTCAGCATACTCTCCAGACCATTGAACAGATGAAAGTTGTCCTGGATGTCACTCAGTAGATCATCCAGGGTGGCTTGAAATGTCTGCAGGCATTCTTGCTTTTGGAGCAAGGTGGCTGCTTCATTGGCTGTTAAAAAAAAGAAAAGAAAGAAACTTAAAAAAGAAAATCATACACTAAAAAAGTTAAATGCTTCCAATGATATGGACAAAATAATGACAAACCTTTTTTTTCTGAATCAGTGAACGGAGTTCATATACCAATTACCACCCCAGTACTAATGATCTTCATACTGTGTATGCTGGGTATCCTCATGTCATCCTTACAGTTTATTCATAAATTTATTTTATTAATCTATTTATTATCTTATATCGAGGATAATGGAGTAAGCATTTATGTGCTTTTTTACATCCAGTCCCCATTAGTAAGCAGTTTGTAAATTTTGTCATCTGTTGCCACCGGCACACAATGGCCTACACTTACGGTTGGACACATAACTGGCTTACTCTCCCATGAAAAATGGATAGGAATATAATTTTGTTTTATCATTAGCACAAGATGCTGCTTACTGGTCAGCATTTTCATTTAAAAAAAAAAAGGAACACAGGTTATGTCTCTTCTCTCTCTTTCTCTCTCACACACACATGCACGCATGCATGCACGCGCACACACACACACACACACAAAAGGGATGGGATAGCCTGCTGGTCAGAGTGATGCTCTCATGATCTGCTGACCTGGGTTTGAAGCTCGTTCAAGAGGACTTTTCCTCTGGAGTTAACATCAGTGCCGACTCCACTCCCCCCCAAAAGTCCCTCGGATGAGACTATAGAAGTATAGTATAAACTGAGGTCCTGTGTGTGAATGCACGCTGAACATCTTGCACACACATTAAAACCTGTTCCGCTTTTTGGAAGAGTAGGCCGTTGTGTGCTGGTGGGAACGGAAGACTAAATTGAGAAAACTGCATACACACAGGGACTGGATGCAAAAAAAGCACACGAGTGCTTATTCCATATCCTCAAAATAGAAGGAAAATAGAAAAGATAAAACACACACACTTATTTTGAAAGAAGTACAAAATGAATATCATTTGTGTTTATACTTTATATATCATTTGTATATATATATATACTTTACTTTGTACTGTCTGTGAAGTTGTGTGTGTGTGTGTGTGTGTGTGTGTGTGTGTGTGTGTGTGTGTGTGTGTGTGTGTGTGTGTGTGTGTGTGTGTATGTGTGTGTGTGCATGTGTGTGTGTGTAAAATGATAGTCAGACATAGTATGCATCAGTTAAAACATTACTGACTATAGTGGCCAGCAAACTTTCAACAAAATATCAAGGTCCAAGTCACATTTCTATTTCCAGAGGGTACATTGAATAAGTAATGAATGCTTCACTTTGTATGTATACATGTGTGTGTGTGTGTGTGTGTGTGTGTGTGTGTGTGTGTGTGTGTGTGTGTGTGTGTGTGTGGAGAGAGAGAGAGAGAGAGAGAGAGAGAGAGAGAGAGAGAGAGAGAGAGAAGAGAGAGAGAGAGATTTTATTTATTTATTCTTTTGGGGGATAATGGAATAAGCACTCACATGCTTTTTTTTAACATCAAGTCCCTGTGTGTATGCAGTTTTGTAAATCTTGTCATCTGTTCCCACTGGTACACAATTACGAAAAGTGGAACAGGATTTAAATGTGTGCAAATTGTTCTGTGTGCGTTCGCACACTGGGCCTCCATTTATAGTCTCATCTGAAGAGAGAGAGAGAGAGAGAGAGAGAGAGAGAGAGAGAGAGAGAGAGAGAGAGAGAGAGAAAGATTTATTTTTATTTATTTATTTAATCTTTTATATTGAGGATAACAGAATAAGCAATCATGTGCTTTTTTTCATCCGGTCCCAGTGTGTATGCAGTTTTGTAAATATTGTCATCTGTTCCCACCGGCACACGATGGCCTACTCTTACGAAAAGCGGAACAGGATTTAACGTGTGCGCAAGATGTTCTGCGTGCGTTCGCACACGGGGCCTCGGTTTAAAGTCTCATCCGAAGGATGTGTGTGTGTGTGTGTGTGTGTGTGTGTGTGTGTGTGTGTGTGTGTGTGTGTGTGTGTTTGTGTGTGTGTGTGCTTATTTTATCTTTAATTTTATTCTTATATTTCCCACATAGCATAAAAATAAATAACTGCATAATGATTTACACAAACACAGCATGCACACCTCGGTTTATAATATCATTCGAAGGACTAAAGAGAGCGAGAGAGAGGAAGTAAAAAAGGCAAATTATGTACACCTTTTTTTTTTTTTTTTAATGAAGCAATGAGCCAGACTTGGGAAGGAACACAGATAATAATTTAAGAAATTATGTGTTGACAAAGATTGGAAAATTATTTCTGCTTCCTTATGTTCAAACAAGCACAATACCTGTATAACCCCTAAGCCACAGGTTATAAACTTCGGGGTCAATAATGGTGTGGTTACCCACAAATACTTCCACTTCGTTCATGATGAAACTCGTGTTTATTTTTTTCAAACAAAAATGATATCAACTTTTGGTGAAAAAGTCTACCGATCGACAGGCCTATCAAGGGCGATAACTATATTAGGCTAGCCTACAATGTTTGACGCTATACCGAAAATATACAAAATGAAACCAAACGAAAGCAGATATTGAAACTCCCTCACCCCCAGAATCCTATCCAGGTTCCTCTTCAAACTAGGCCTATTATTGTACTACTTGTTTGTCTGTCGTCTTCTGAGTACACGACTGCATGTCTGTCGGCATTCCCTCCATGTATTCTTTTCTCAACCCAAATGAAGGCAAAAGACTGAAACCAGGCCTATTATTTTTGTAACTCCTTGAGGAGTTCGTGCAAAATGATTTGCATAGTTTTGCACAGTTACTAGTCTTATCTGATGGACTGTCAGAGGAACGAAGTAATTATTTACCAATAGGGACTACTGGAAAGATCCCTTCGAATAGACATAATTATTATTGAAAAAGAAAACCGACTCAAGGGTAGTATTTGTATAAAATTAGCCTTTTAGATGGAAAGGCCATGTGACCCTTGTCATGTGATCGGACGGCGCTTAGTTTGTTTGCGAGCATGCGTCAACCACAACAGATTGAAGGAGTCCACAAGAAGACAACATGCCTAAAGAACGATCAACCAAACGAAGACGCCGTGTGAAAAAGAAAAAACTACGAGATGTTGAATTTGAAACAAGCAAAGAAGTTGATATTACTCCTTGTTTTGACGGAATGGGTCTTCAAGACCGTCTGTTAAGAGGAATTTATGGTTATGGTAAGTCTTTTACTTGTGTAGTGTACAGTGACAATGCAATCTGTAGGCTAACCCGTGGGCAATGACTTTGACCTTTGCGAGTGGACATGTTTGGGTTTGATTTACTTGTTTGCATTTAAAACATTTATTTTTTCGACTTTTTTCTTTTTTACGTCAATATCAATAAGATGGTCTTTGCTTCTAATTTTGTTTAACTGTAAGGTAGTATTGTTATTAAATGGAATTTAAAACTGAGCACGATCAAAGGACACACCATGGCTTTTGTTACGTCATTTTTTTTTTCTTTCAGGTTAATCTATATGCCTAGTGGAGATGAAGACTTTCAATAAGTTTAGGCCAAGTGTTAGGTTCTAAGGCACGGTCCTAGGATTTTAAGCATCCCTAAGTGCTGAGGTCTCCTTCACAAGGCCTTGAAAAACCTTTTAAAAAATCAGGCATTTACCTCTGATCCATGTGCTTAAAAAGTGCTTCAGTTATATGTTTACTGTAGACTAAGAGAGAAAGAGAATCAAGCATGGTAAATCTCTACAAATTAGTGGAAATCCGTGAAAAACAAAAAAGAGAAGAAAAAAGTGAGGAAAAAAAAGGAAATCAACAAAAGCAGTTAAGAACTTAAGGGACCAAAAAATGCAACTCTTCCATACTGATTTAGTGATTACTTCCTTTCTCTACTTCCTCTAAGTCTTTATCATCCTTGGTTGCATTGGTAGCAAGCTCTCTCTCTCTCTCTCTCTCTCTCTCTCTCTCTCTCTCTCTCTCTCTCTCTCTCTCTCTCTCTCTCTCTCTCTCTGGATGAAAAAAAGTATGTAATGCTTACTTACTCTGTTACCCTTGAAAAATAAAGATTATTCATTCATTCATTCTCTCTCTCCCCCACACAGTGACACACACACTTTTCAATTTCACACACAGCTTTTTTTTTTTTTTAAATTTATTTAATCATTTGTATATAAGATGTAGGCTACCTGATCTGTGATATTTATGCCCTGATCATGAAAGCTTGTGGTGTCAGAAGTAACTAGGCCAGTACGTTTCTGCTGCTGGAAGTTTTCATTGCAACAGCATAGCTAGTTTTAAAGATTGTTTTGGTTACTTTGATGATTATATCATATTGTGTTCAAATTGATTTGAATTCCAGCAGTCATCATTGCTTTAACATTCTGCACTAGAACAACGCATGTATGTGTGTGTGTGTGCGTGGTGTGTGCGTGCTGTGTGTGCGTGGTGTGTGCATGCGTGCTTGTGTGCATTGTGTGTGTGTGTGAATGAGTGTGAGGTTTTGACTTGATTCAAAAGAGTTACAAAACGTTTTAGGGAACGTGTTGTGCCTTTACTTTGTAGTCTGTGGACAGTGTGGTCTTTGCCATAATTATTGTGTCTGTCGGTATTGAGTACATGTTACTTGTACTCTGCCCTTCGTGGGGTAAAAAATATGATGTGTATGGGGTTTTTTTTTTGTTCGTTTAAAATTTTTTTTTTTTCATGATTGATTTGCTTAGTTTATATGGATACAGTGTCCTATATACTGTGTCTTTTCACTCAGTTATGGTTTGATGATAATATTGATATGGTATTTGTTTGTCTTCTAAACAGGTTTTGAAAAACCATCAGCCATTCAGCAGAGGGCCATCATGCCTATCCTCAAAGGGAGAGATGTCATTGCGCAGTAAGTACATAACTTACACAAGGTGCTAGGGCAAAAATTTTTGTTCAGGGAAAGCTCTTTAGATTTGGCATGTAACACTAGTTATAAAAGCTGGTATAATGTGATACTGTTGACGTTAAAATTCAGTCTTTTTTGGGGGGTTGGTGGAATATTATATAGCCTAGCACTAGTACTGTTGTAGCAGTTTTGTGCTATTGACCTGATAGCCCTGGTTCAACTTCAACATGGAGGCACCTGTTCGAGGGGATTTCCCCCCTAAGAGTTAAAATCAGTACACTCACTTCCCAAAACTTCCATCGAATAAGACCATAAACAGGTTCTGTAACCCATGCGTGCACGCACACATGCACACACATGCACGCATGCACACACCTGTCTGCTTGTTTCTTTACAGGGCTCAGTCTGGCACTGGCAAAACAGCCACTCTGTCCATCTGCGCTCTGCAGAGTCTGGATCTGGAGCTGCTGGAAACACAGGTGCTGGTGCTGTCCCCCACCAGAGAGCTGGCCACACAGATCCAGAAGGTGAGTAATGATCATGACCCTGTGACTGATGGATGTTGTAGAGAGGTGTGTGTGTGTGTGAGGGGAGGCTTGGGGGGGGGGGGGGTTGTTAGGTGTGTGTGTGTGTGTGTAGGGGGTGTAAGTAATGTGTGTGGGGTGTGTGTGCGTGTGTGTGTGTAAAGTAGTAATAGTAGTAGTTCTCAAATGTACATCCTTCCAGTCCCCATATAGTGATACTGGACCCGGGGGTCTAATAATAATTTGGAGAGAAGAGTACATGTGGTAGAGATGAGATGCTTCCGGAGACTCTTTGGCATCTCCTACAGAGACCACATAAGCAACGAAGACATGCATAAAAGAATCCAGCAAACGATTGATCCCTATGAAAATCTTTTATCAATTGTAAAGAAGTGTAAACTTAAATGGTACGGGCATGTTACAAGATCAAAATGACTTGCAAAAACAATACTACAAGGCACTGTCCAAGGAGCAATAAATAGAAACAGACCAAGGAAGAGATGGGAGGATATCAGCGAGTGGACAGGCCTAGAACTTGACAAAATTTGGAGAAATGCAGAACAGAGAAAAGAATGGAGGAACTGGTTGTCAAGTCTTCAGGGGTGCCCCCACAGTCGCCAGACTAAGGGATAGATAGATAGAATATAGAGAGATAGAGAGAGAGAGAGATAGACTGTTGTTTGATTCATTAATTAATGTTCCCTGGGCTTGTACCAGGTGATGCTTGCCCTGGGAGAGTACCTGAAGGTGCAGTGCCACGCCTGCATTGGTGGAACCAACATTGGGGAAGACATCAGGAAACTGGACTATGGACAACACATGGTGTCTGGAACCCCTGGCCGTGTCTTTGGTAATGTCCTGCTTTCTTGTTTTTGTTTTGATTTTAAAATGTTTTGTTTCTGCCTTTTTGTCAGTATACAATTTGTTAGGTTACGGCAGCAAAAGAATTTTTTATGCAGTCATGGTTTTTGGTGGGAATGGGGGTGGGGTGGCATTATTTGTACATTTATGTAAATGAAATTTGGTAGTATCTTTTAAAAATCTTTAAAAACATGAAATTTGGTAGCATTAATTCATTATTTAATGCTAATGCTGTTACCCCTTTTCAGTTAAAATGCAAATTGGTTCTAGGCATATCAATTTACAATGCAGCATATGAGTATTTCTTTTCTCTATTAAAGATGCTACATGCATAGATGATTTTTAGGTAAAGAATTTTTGTTGTCATGAAGAAAACACCCACTTTGCATCAAGGAACATTATATCTGTGCTGCTTGGCATTGAAAATTTGTGGAGAGAGTAGCAGTTCGCGGGTATTTATCAAGCCTGATACCCATGTATTATTTGAAATACTGACACAGACTGTGTGAACAAGGAAAAAACCTAAAAAGACTAACGAAGCTTACACCTGTGTGTTTCCATGTCTGCTGGTCCTTAATGTTATCAATCCAGCTGGACAGTGCCTCTGTGCATGGATATTGAAGGCTTTCAAATGTGTGGTTAGTAAAAAAAAAAAAGAAAAAAAAGCTAAAGGTGCCCCGTAACCTGTGTGGTCATAGGGGAGCGAGGCGTCAGAGACCTCAGCTTCTCTAAGGGCCAGCATGTTGAGAGCGGCGCCCATCTCCTCTCCCTCACTGCTGTACCTTCCCTGACCCTAAAGAGGGCAGGTACCCATTTACAGCTGGGTGAACTGGGGGAACTGTACTGTAGCCAATGCACGCAAACGGTCACCCATCCAATTGGCAACCATGCTCGATGCTGCTTAACCTGGCTGGGGGAAAACGAGCGCTCTGACCACTGAGCTATCCCATCCCCATGTGTGGGTGTGGGTACACAGGCAAAAGTTGATTTCTTTGCTCGTGGGGACTAGAAAATTTTATCATGTTAAGTAAACAAAAATGTGTTAGAAACAGTTGCATTACCCATGCAATTAGAAATAATTGCATTTTCCCATACAATATTTCCCCTTTTTTTATGAAAAAAATTAAACAAAAGAGTAAAAATAGCAAGTGTTGCAGTTTAAGGCAGGTGATTGCTTTGCCCAGACTCATTTAAATTAGTTCCATTGTATTTGTTTAGAGTGAATGTTTTTTTTTTTTCCAGACATGATCAAGAGAAGAAATCTGAGAACACGTTCCATCAAAATGCTGGTTCTGGATGAAGCTGACGAGATGCTTAACCAAGGTTTGTCTTTGTTTCTTTTCACTGTTAGTCAGTGGATTTATTGCCTATACTTAATAATCTACTAATGCATTACACAAGCGTTTTATATACCGCATGTAGGTGCAAACATACATAATTGCATGTGTGTGCAGTCATTATGCATGAAAAAAATGATAAAGTACATTTGCATGCACGTCACTCTCTCACTCATAGTCTGTACTGTTCAATTCTGGCTATGAGGTAGTGAGACTATAAATGTTGGGATGAGTGTCTTATGTTCGTTGTGCGGTCTTTGTCTTACGCAATATTCTTACTTAAACTATTCAACTTTCAGTGCTTTTTAAAAACCTGATAATAAGAAATTAAGTGGAATGGCTGGCATCTTAACACATGTGTTATCATTTGACTAAAAAAGAATTTTATGGTTCATAAATTGGACAAAACCACAATTACTTTTGTTTTTCATCTAGCTTTGTTGAGTTCTCACTAGAAAGCTTGTTTATCAGATCTTTATTTCCACACCTGGTTTTTCCCAGTGTTGGGAGAAGCACTATAAAGACTCACGCCATGAACGCTTCATTTCAGGTTTCAAAGAGCAGATTTATGATGTGTATCGCTTTCTGCCTCCTGGCTTGCAAGTGGTTCTTTTCTCTGCCACGCTGCCCCATGAAACCCTAGAGATGACCAACAAGTTTATGACGGACCCCATCCGTATCCTGGTCAAACGGTGAGTGTTGTGTTGTGACATGCAGTGTTGTAAACGGTTTTTTGGGGGTTAGTGCAGATTTATGATTATATATATTACATTTGATTTTGTTTACTGAAACTCTCCGTGCCCCAAGAGGGGTTAAATGCAAATTAAATCTTGACTCTTAAATCTAGTCATCACTTATTCTACTGTTCTACTGGTTTGATACAGGTCAGGTAGGTGTTGGCAGTAATGAGTGGGGTAGTCGAGGTCAGTAACATGATTTATAGTGGTAGATTTTATTTGTTTGTTTTTCAGTCGTTAGCTGCTGTTTAGAATGGAAAATAAGAAGTAAGAAGTTTTTTTGTTGGAGTTTTTAAAAGTACTCTTATTATTTTTTTGTCGCTTCTTCTTTTATGATTTCATTTATTGATTACTGAAATTGCATTGGGCTGTGTGGTGGGACACAGACAATCGTTTATGCTGCTCTATATGAGACATGATCACAGCTGCATGGTAAACCCCAACAAATATTGTATTGTTATTTTTTATTTTTATTTTATTTTTCTCTTTTCTATCAAGTATAATGGAATAAGCACTCATATGCTTTTTTACAAACAGAAAGCATGACTGGTTGATACCAACCACCTAAATTGGTTTTAAAAAAAAAAAAAAAATATTGGCTGAAAATGTAATGTGGATGAAACTGAAAAGTGAAAGAACATTTGATCAAGGGCGTTAAATTTGGGATGGATTGTGGGTCATTGGTGACGTGGTTATGGCTGATTTCAGTGATGAACTGACCCTGGACGGCATCAAGCAGTTCTTCGTGACGGTGGAAAGGGAAGACTGGAAATTTGACACGCTCTGTGACCTGTATGACACTCTCACCATCACGCAAGCTGTTATCTTCTGCAACACCAGGAGAAAGGTGAGTGGTTGTTGTTTTTTTGTTGTTGATTTTTTAATCATTCCTTGGCTAGAGATTGGAGGTTTGTGTATGCAACTGTTTTTACCCACCATTAAGGTAGCCGCATTCCGACTTGAGGGATGAAGGAGGGTGAGTGAAAACTGGTTATGGCGTTTTTTGGATAAAGTTGGTAGTCAGTATGCGTGTGTTACTTTATTGTCATATTTGAAATTATCATGACCTGAAATATACTAAAATGAAGGTTTCAAAAGACTCTTTTGTGAGTGATTCCTGCTTTGATTTCATTTGCTGGCTTTTTTTAGGAGGGGGGGGGGGGGGGTGTTTAAAATTAGCAAAATTTTTAATAGCTTTTCATCTTGGTTATGGGGACGGGATAGCTCAGTGGTCAGAGCACTCACTGTCCCCCAGCCAATGGTAAGCAGCGTCAAGCATGGTTACCAATGGGATGGGTGACCATTTGCGTGCCTTGGCTTCATTACAACATGCATGCACACACGCATACACACACGCACGCATGCACGCACACACACATACCACACACACATACACACAAACCACACACACACACACACACACACACACACACACACCACACACACACACACACACACAACACACAGATGGCTTGATGAAAAAAGCATATTTATTGCTTACTCAATGTACCATCTGGAAACAAAATTTTGACTTGACACACATACACACGCACATACGCACGCATGTATGCACGCGCGCACACACACACACACACACACACAACACAAACACACACACACACACACACACACACACACACACACACACACACACAACACACACACACACACACACACACACACACACACACAAACTACACACACACACACACACACACACCACACACACACACACACACACACACACACAGAAAATGACAATACAGACCTATTTCATCGCACAAACAAGCCAAGAAGACAGATGTAAGGAAGACATGCTGTTTTTCCCCTGTGTAGGTGGACTGGCTGACCGAGAAGATGAGGGAAGCCAACTTCACCGTCTCTTCTATGCATGGGGACATGCCACAGAAAGAACGCGACACCATCATGAAAACTTTCCGTGCTGGAGACACGTAAGTGTACTTTAACCCTCTTAGTCCCGATCCATCAGGGATTTGCCAAGATTGAATAATTACACCCCTAAGTCCTGATCCATCCAGGATTTACACACAGTAGATTTCCATCACGCTGTGACCATCACTAATTGCTTCCACATGTTAGACCTCTATCAGGCTAGAAGGAGAAACCCTGTGAGTGTCTGGAAGTAATTATAGCTGCTGATATGTACTTGGAAGGAGGAAAAGGCCAGCGAGCATGTGTGCCTGACATGATTTTGTGATGGAATGCGAAATCTAGGGGCAGTTTGTGTTCAGAGAGTCCGAATGCAAGAGGGTTAACTGATTGTCAGAGAAAATGTAACACGTAAGTGTACATAAACTGATTGTCAGAGAATAGGGAACACGTAAGTGTACTTTAACTGATTGTCAGAGAATGCGGAACACGTAAGTGTACTTTAACTGATTGTCAGAGAATGTAACACGTAAGTGTACATAAACTGATTGTCAGAGAATAGAACACGTAAGTGTACTTTAACTGATTGTCAGAGAATACGGAACACGTAAGTGTACTTTAACTGATTGTCAGAGAATGCGGAACACGTAAGTGTACTTTAACTGATTGTCAGAGAATATGTAACACGTAAGTGTACTTTAACTGATTGTCAGAGAATACGTAACATGTAAGTGTACTTTAACTGATTGTCAGAGAATACGTAACATGTAAGTGTACATAAACTGTGGTATTTTACTTGGTAGGTTATGTGTGTGTTTTTTTTTTTATGAGTGCTTGCATGCATATGGGTGTATTTTGCATGTGTGCACGTGTGCATGTATGCTTGCGCACATGTGAGTGTGTGTGTGTCGCACTTGCATATATATTATGCATATGTACCAGTTGAATATCACTCAGTGTGAGTCTGTGTGAATGTGAGTCTGTTTGACCCTTGTGTATGTATAAACTTACAAGTGTCTTGACAATTGCTGTGATAGTTAGTGCAACAGGATTTTATGGTAATAATTAGAAGAAAAAAAATTCAATATCCACACATTTAGTGGGAAGAGGAAGAAATCTTGAGTTGTGTTGCATCTGTGCGTGTGTGTGAACATTCAAATTTGCTAAAACTATAAATTGTTGTTGATTGCTTGTGTGTTGTATGGGTCGAATGCAAGCGCTTTGATTTGTTTTTACAAGATATAGCGCTATATAAATTCCATGTATTATTATTATTATTATTATTATTATTTATTATTATTATCTGTTTCAGTCGAGTGCTGATCACCACTGATGTGTGGGCTCGTGGCATTGACGTCCAACAGGTGTCTCTGGTCGTCAACTATGACCTGCCCAACACCCGCGAATTGTACATCCACAGGTGAGGCTTCTTTCTTCAAAATGCTGTAGGACTTGTAAAAAGTGTCTAAAATTTGAGATAAATCACCCAATGTAGAGAAGACGGTGTCATTTGAATTTTTGATAGGGTTGGTTGAGTTGTTGGTTGTGTGTGTATCATTGTGTGTGTGTGTGTGTGTGTGTGTGTGTGTGTGTGTGTGTGTGTGTGTGTGTGTGTGCTGTGTGTGTGTGTTCGCAGTTCTTTTGATTTCACGTCTTTTCACTGTTAGTGATATTAGATAAGTGTGTGTGAGCGAATGTGTGTGTGTGTGTGTGTGTGTGTGTGTGTGTGTGTGTGTGTGTGTGTGTGTGTGTGTGTGTGTGTGTGTGTGGTGTGTGTAAGCATGCCTGTAGTGTTTGTACACCACATGTGCGTGAGCGTGAACATGCAGTTGCATGGCTGTACATGTGTGTGAGTATGCTTTTCCACATATGTGTGACGCTATCCAACAAACCTTACAATTGGGTACGGGAGTGGCAAAGCTAGGTCATTTTAAGACGGACATGTTATAATCCTGCAATTGAAGTATCTATCACATATGAAAGATAACAGATAAGAAAATCTGGAAATTTGTGGGTATTATTCAAAAGAAATGATAACTGGATGATAGAATAAATTAGAAGGGCAAGTTTATTATGTACGGGTTATGTCAGATGAGTTGTCTTGAGCATTTTCCAAAACTAATTTAAAGCTAACCAAGGAATAAAATCTATGCCCTTTCGTATCAATTCTTGTTAAGTAACACAACATGATCTAGGGTGTTTTTAATAATATTTTGAACAAAATCACCATAACATTATGCTTGCTTAGACCTCCCACTCCATTAAAGGGACTCTCCTAGCAAGCAAACATGAGGGAGATGGGTGCCGCTAGACATGCTGTGGAGAGCTGGTCCTGTGCCCCATCCCTACACCACATGTAACAAACATAACATCTTGTTATTTTACAGATTTGGTCGTACGGGACGTTACGGCAAAAAGGGCGTTGGCATCAGTTTCGTGAAGAACGAAGACATCAGAATCCTGCGAGATATTGAACAGTACTACTCCACACAGGTGGATGAAATGCCATGAACAGTAAGTCACAGAGAAACTTGATCTGAAATGTGTGTGGTTTTTTGGCAAAGGAAAGAAGAAATGATGAACTGGAATGATATAATTATTTACAAGGGAAGTTGGATTGATGCCTGGGTTTATGAGGACAGGATAGCTCAGTTGTCCAGAGCACTTTTCCCAAACTAAGGTTAACCTTTTCCTTACGGGTAACCCATTTTAGGACAACCAGCCATCTACTGACCCTTCCCTCCGTATCACCCACTACTGTGTTATAGAAGCGCACACAGTGCACGTGTACTGGGAAAGAGGGGTTGTCTTCCTTTACATAGGGATAGTGTTTAGAACCATTGAGGGGGGTCACCAAGTGGATGGGTGACCATTTGCATGCCTTGGCTTCAGTACAGTCTCCCACTTCATCCAGCCATAAATGGGTACCTATCCTCTTAGGGTCAGGGAAGGCAAAACAGCGAGGGAGAGATGGGTGCCGCCCTCAACATGCTGGCCCCTGGAGAAGCTGAGGTCTCTGATGCCTCACTCCCCTACAACCACATGTTTATGGGACACCTTTACCTTTACACCTTGATGACTTATCAGTGTTGGGCATGGGTTTGCCATTGATCAGAATTTGGTACTAGTTGAAATCAAGTATTGATTGCTATAATATCAGTGATAATGATAATAAAGTTATATAGAGTTTATATAGCGCTGAATCTTGTAAACCTTACCACTACCACCCCACTCCTCAAATTATGTAATATCACACATTGTTGGCATGGAAACAGTCCAGCATAGCCACCAAAACTGTGATTTGCAGTTTTCTAGACAACTCAATGGATAACAAATGGAATCATGTTTTCACAGAAGTACGATGTCATATTAAATTTGTGAAATTTACCAAAGAGATAGCTTCACCTACACACACAACAGTTTTTAATGTAATAAACTAAATTCTATGATTTGGGGTACAAATGTGTCATAGTCTCAGCTCCATTAAGTAACATTAAAACCTGGTCATCATGAAAAGAACAGTTTTTACGAAGTTAATACTCAGATATAACAGCCAATGTATCATGGACATACTCTCTGATTTGGTTGTCATCCAGGTTGTTCATTGATTTTACATGAATGCACACATGCATGCACATGCGCATATACACATGCACATGCGCGCGCGCACACACACACATACACACACACACTTGCACGCACTTAATAATGATATTAATAATGAGAGTAATAATTTTATTATGATGGTGATGATATTGATAGTGGTGGTAACTGTTGTTGCTGAGTAGCATTTTAACTTGAAAACAAAACGTCCATGATAAATGCTTTTTCCTTTTTTGTGATCATCACATTCTTTCTTTATGTGAAAAATTGATACTACAATTTTATTTGTTTTGTTTTGCAGTTGCTGATATGATCTAAACAGGCACCGGCATTCGGCTGACGAGTTTCCCTGCCAATGTTGAAGCTGCCAGGTCAACATGTGAAACTAGGAATGGACATCATTTGAGACGATTCCTATATGAACTTTGTACTCCAATGGCAGGATTTATGACAAGATGTATCAGCTTTGATCCTGCCTCATTTTTAGGATGGGTAGGAGTGGGGTACGTAGGGAGAATATGGAGAACAAGACTGTGATAGGTTTTTTTAAACATGGAACTGTTCGTGAATTTTGAAACATTCATCGGTATGATTCACTCTAGTGATATGAGAAAGAAATGTCAGACCCTGGCTGTGGATGTTTCTTAACTTAGGTTGTTTTTTTTTTTTTCTTTGTTTCATCTGGGTTTGTTTTTTTCTTAAAACGAAACAGACCAAAACAACTACAGTCCATTTTGGGGGGGAAAACATGAAAGCAATATTGGAGAATTTAAAAAAACATGATATAACAGGCTTGAAAACTGTTCTGGTCTAACCATATTCTTTGTTGGGGTAAATTTTTATCAACTGTCTATCAGCTATACCCAAGTGCTTTCAAGATAGCATGATCTCTGATGATTTTGACATTTGATAAAAATTTTCGTTTGGTGTGGTGTGGTGGGTGGGGGTGGGGGGGGTGAGTCTTGTGTATGTGTGTTTGTGTTAGACTTTGTGTGTGTGAGACTTGTGGTATGGTGTGGTGTGCATACATGTGATGTGTGCGTGTGTATACGCACCCCAAAACGATCTCAGCCTGAGTCCTGGCAGCCCCCAAATATTACACTCTTAGATAGTGCATGTGTAGGCTTTATTTTTAATCTGCATTTTGGGAACAGTGTTTTAATGTTGTTGTCATATATTTATTGTTTTGTGTCAAAATAAAACATTGGATGAAATCAAACTTTTTGCATTTTATGAGTGTGTGTTCTGGTTTTCAAATTTGTCTTTCTCTGTTATGGCTGGTTTGCACCACTGACATTTCATGCATTAAACTGAAAAACACACAGAACTCTAGTCTCATATTTTGCAGCTTAAATAGTTTACTTTTATGAAGGAAAAACTTCTCAAGGTTGGGTGAATGGCAGCTACACTTGTTGGATTTTTTTCTTTGTTACAAAATAAACCTGCTTTGATATTAAATCAACATACAATTGTATGAAATCAAGTCACCCAATCACATCCATGTGTTTTGGCAGGTGTATGCTGTAATATGGAAATATTGGAGAAGAAAACCATGTGAAACAAATGCAATAATGTTCGATTATGTAGTATCAAAGAAAGGGCCTGCTTTATTCGTGGTCATTCACAGAATTACAGAAAAAGAATCCTAAAAATTTGGCTTACTTTCCTCTTTTTTTTTTTTATCTGCCAATTCTATGCTCTGAAAAAAAGAAAGTAATCTAAAAACTTGGACAAAATGTTGCGGTTTTTTTTTTTTTTCTTTCTTGGCTAGCACTTTGAGGTTCACCAATGGTGAGATTTTGCCTACGTGGCTGTTATTGTCCATGACAAAGGTAGCGCATTCCAACTCAAGGGATGTATATTGGGTTTGTTCGTGTTCCCATAATCCCACTGAACGCTGACATGAATTACATGATCTTTAATGTGCATATTTGATCTTCTGCATGTTTATAGACACAAAGGGAATTTAGGCATTGGAAGGTCTGCTCTTGAAGTTGACGGGGAGATTAAAAAAAAATCCCCACCTTTAACTCACGAGACAGCACCAAGGGTGAAAGCCATGACTTCATGTCCAGTGGGATTGAAGTTGAACGGTCTTAACCACTTGCTACAGGGCCTGTCAGATAAAACGTTCAAGAAAAGTCTCTTGCTAAAGACTGTAAAAAAACAAAACCAGGCACTTTAAAAAGATATACAAGATGTAATACTGAGTAAAATGTTTAGCAAGAACCAGGCATCAGCAGGTGCTTAGTCCTCTTGTGGAAGGTATGATCTCCAATACTGCGGCTGCACCCTGTGGCAGCTGAAAGAGCTTCTATTATCAGAAAAAGACTTTGATGACTAGTTCTCAGAGAGAAATACAACTAACACTATCTCTTGAAAACAAGTTACATGTAACAGGTGACTCTGAAGCTTGCAGAGACCAGTCACCTTGGCACAGTGGTTGGCAACCTAGGTTAGAGATTGGAAACTTTTTTTTCTTTTTTTTTACAGATTGGAAGCTCAGGGGTTCGAATCTCATGATGAGTCGTAGGGAATTTTCTGACTCAGGCAGCCTCCTGCCAAGAGTGTGTGTGCTGTGGATTTATAGGGAAGACTGGGACCACAAAGCCAAGCTTCATCCACTTATCAGATGGGCGTTTGAAATTGAGAGTGTTGTTCAAATTACCTGACCAACGTTGTAGATGTCTGTATCTCTCTGGCCTGGTTGACACTGGGATATATTGTTGTTGTTGTTGTTGTTTCCCCAGCTTAACACTCTGGGGGGTCACCCGGAATGTGTTCTCTGACTCACTAATCCCACCTGGGAATCACTGTGAGATTGAAATTGCACGCACTGAATGAGAAGTTTGCGTGTATGACTGTTTTCAAGTACCTCGCCATATAGGCAGCCATACTCTGACTTCAGAGGATTTTTTCTCCTTTAAAGGAGAGTGCAGGTTGTTCTGTTAAGAGCGTGTCATGGCTGAAGGCAATCTCAACACAACATTTTACAACATCACAACATTTTAGTGTAGGCCTTGGCAATGAGCTGACATCAATAACTGACACAGCTTTTGGCCTGAGCTAGACTGGGATATATTATGATAGTAAGTATAGAGTACTACAACCCTGTCAAGTAGTCTCAAAGTACATGCACTTCCATAGTAGCATCATTACGTCACCCTCATTATTGATCATCATAACAATAATTATATATATAAAAAAAAGCCTCTGATTTGATGGGCCCCAGTTGCTCTGGTCTCCCAAGCACTCCTGTGCTTGTGGTGGTTTATGTCAGAGCCTTTGGGGTTGGAGGTTCACGGGGACGTCTCACTCGTCTGGCTTCGCGACTGAGCTATTACTGTCGTTAGTAGGGGTGTTAACTCAGAACAGACACCACTGATTATTGTGACACCACTGAACACCACAAAAATGACCCAGGAGCAGCGCAGGGCCCCTCTGGCTGGTGGCCCCACGGTGGCTTGATATTGATAGCTCCATGTGGACTTCCGACTTTGAGGATGCGAGTAACGAATTTGGTAGTATGGCTTGCAAGGAGTGATTGAAATGAGCCGCGTGGGAACGGCACTACAGGAACGTAACAGAAAATAAGGCAGCAAAAAGGGAATAAATAAATCATGAATTAATAGATAAAAGATGCCGGCAGAAGTATTTTTTAACAAATCCAAGCAATCAACCAAAAACTTGGTGAACTTGGGCACTCGGAGTTTCACATTATCACTATGTGTATGAGAGAGCAAGAATGCTGCCAGTGTGTGTGTGTGTGTGTGTGTGTGTGTGTGTTGTGTGTGTGTGTGTGTGTGTGTGTTGCGCGCGCGCGCGCGCGCGCGGTGCGTGCATTATGCTGATGAGATAGTTGGCAAGTGGTCAATCGATAGATAATGAGTCTTCAGCTCTTCTCATTAGTTTGATATCCATTCACTACAAGGTTATTCAGACATTCACTTTGCCGTGGATCGACCAGTCTTTTATTTTTATGAATAACAGTGAATTAGTTAAGCTACAAAAGTCATTTTTTCCCATGAAATAAAAAGTAATAATCAACTGTGTGTACAATAAAATGATACAAATGTTATGCAACAGCACATGCACAGGCCTAAAGACAATGACATAAAAGAAAATCATCAGAAAAGTCATTAATAATCAATTCAAACTGAGAAAGCCATTATCATCATAATGTGGTGACACAAACAGGATGAGATACTGTGCAACGTAGTTTTCAGATTTTTGATTATGCCTCTTTTTTCTGTCTTGCTAGGCCGTGTACTACTACAGTGACCATGTACAGAAAACCCATCTCGACCTTCCAATCATCGATCAAGATGATCCCTGCTGATGATGCATCACCTGCAGGTGATTTTCTTCTATGTTGTTATGTACATGTTTTTTTACCAACTTATTCTCAATCACTGCTTCAAAGGATAATGTACAACACACAACAGTAAATAATAAGTTTCAATGAAAAGGGGTTAACTCTAATGCTCATGAAGTTTATAATGCCATGCAAAAAAAAAAAAATCACCTGCATGGATCCCCCCCCCCCCCCCCCCCCCCCCCTCATTGGTCATACAGGTAAAAGAGTCTGAATCTTACTGAAACATTACCTGTGCTTCATATTTCTAAAGC
The DNA here is from genome assembly GCA_030674155.1 of Stramonita haemastoma. Classification (NCBI taxonomy): domain Eukaryota; kingdom Metazoa; phylum Mollusca; class Gastropoda; order Neogastropoda; family Muricidae; genus Stramonita; species Stramonita haemastoma. Next base: position 6,007 of record JASPKP010000784.1, on the reverse strand, counting down.
AGAAGTTGAGGAAGTAGCAAATCGCACAGTTTTAGGCATGCCAACAGAAAATAACCTGTCCTGGTCAAAGCATTTTGAAAGACTACTGCAAAGATTGAATCAAAATTGTATGAATTCAGACAAATTATACACTTTTTAGACCTTAGCTTAATTACTTGAATATTATTCCATCATGCATATATTCAATCTAATATTGGTTTTAGCTCTACACTGTGGATCTGGCTTGTAAAAATGTAACCATTTGTTAATGTCCATAAAAGAGCCTTTTGATTTGTTTTTCTTTGATTTCGTGTTTGAGCTTTTCAAACTGCTGGTCAAAGGGGCTTTAGTGATGTTGGAATGCTGCTTGAACAGTTCCCTCTTCCCTCCCTTAAGCTACAACGAAGCAAATGTGTTTGCCTGCTTCCAAATACTTCAAATAATCAGGAGAATGACACCTGAACGTCTACAACGAAACTCGCTCTGCATAGGTTAGACATGGAGTGACTCTAAGCACGTTTCTTTCTGTAAGTAAATGCAGGCATTTCTCACCAGTGGATTTGGCCAGGCATCAGAGCTGTGGTACAACTGGCTGTACATCTCATGTGGTTTACAGATCTATATCCTTCGTCACCCGTGACTTCCCATTGATGCCTGTTTTTACTATTTTCAACTATAGCGATAATCATTTTGTCGTTTCTGGATGTTCTTAGTTTGTATTTGGGAGATGATAACTATAACCATACTTATTTTGTCTATTCTGGGTTTTTTTAGTTTATGTTTGGGAGATGAGAACTATAGTCATAATCCTTTTGTGTGTTCTGGGTTTTCTTAGTTTGTGTTTGGGAGATGATGACTATAGTGATAATCCTTTGTCTACTCTGGATTCCTTGGTTTGTGTTTGGGAACAATATCATTGTTGAATGTTTCCACAGTTGTGGGATTCTGCTTTCTCCTCAGCACTGTTGTTTGTTTTTTTTAATCTAGAAGGTAGATTTTGTTGTTGATGTTGTTGTTGCTGCTGCTGCTGTGTTGTTGTTGCTGCTGCTGCTGCTACTGCAGTTGTATTTGTTGTTGCTGCTGTTGTTGCTGCTGTTTCTGTTATTCTTGTTATTGTTCCTTGGTTGCTTTCATCTCTTCATGATTTTCAGCAACTTTTCCTCTAAATTTGCTTTACATTCCATTGAGGTTTTTACATATGAATTTGGGGGTTCTTCACATCCTTCAACAACATATATTACCAAAATCTTTCTTTCAATGTAGATATATATATAATATATATATATATACTATATATATAATATTATATATATATATATTATAGTTATGTGTATGTGTGTGTATATATCAACAACAGCAACAACAATAAGCCAGAATAACACTTCATTGCCTTCTCTTTGTGAATCTTTATGTATCTTGGGGATGGTGTTTAAAACACTACAGGTGAACGGATAGCCTAGTGGTCAGAACATTGCGCTCGCAATTTGACGACCCGGGTTTGAGTCCGGTCGGGGAGATTTTTCTCCTGGAGTTAACATCAGGCTGACTCCACTCTCCCCAAAAGTCCTTCGGATGAGACTTTAAACCGAGGCCCCGTGTGCGAACGCACGCAGAACATCTTGTGCACACGTTAAATCCTGTCCGCTTTTCGTAAGAGTAGGCCATCGTGTGCCGGTGAGAACAGATGACATTTACAAAGCTGCCACACACGGGACTGATGTAAAAAAGCACACGAGTGCTTATTCCATTATCCTCGATATAAAAGAATAAATCAAATCACTTCTCACAGACAACAGAAAAAACGACTAACAGTTTTCCAGGTAGGTTGTCTCCCTTCCCTTGTCGCCTTTTCATCAGGCCATGCTAAACAACAGAACGTGTGTGTGTGTGTGTGTGTGTGTGTGTGTGTGTGTGTGTGTGTGTGTGTGTAGTGGTGTGTGTGCGTGCGAGCGTGCGTGTGTGTGCGTGTGTACGTGGTGTGTGTGCGTGCGTGCGTGTGTGTGTGCGTGTGTGTGTGTGTGGTCGGCGCGTGAGACGGTGTGTGTGTGGTGCGTGTCGTGTGCCGCGCGCTCGTATCGTCGTGTGCGTGTCTGTGCGCCGACGGGCATGTGGTTTTGTAGTCTCGTCGTGCGTGACTTGTGGTGGGATCCGGGAGTGGTGTCGGCGTGATGTGTCGTCTCAAGGGGTATAGTCCCTTTGTAGCGTGGGTGCGTGGTGTGGTAGTGTGTGGGGTGTGTGTGTGTGTGTGGTCGTGTGTCGCCGGTGTAGTGCGTGTGTGTGAGTGTCGGTGAGTCGATGATGTGTGGGGTGTGTGTGTGTGTGTGTGTGTGTGTGTGTGTGTGTGGCGTGCGCGCCTTGCTTGTGAAATCTCAGGAACTCAGGATTTTAATTGGAAGGCCACTGTCCTGTATACAAGGAGGTAGGCATTTTGACAAAAGAAAGTAGTGCAAACAAAACAGTAAACAAACAAAAATAATGTTGGTATTGTCAAGAGTGATTTTCCAAAGAAACATAAACTACTTTAACTTTTAGCGACACCAATCTTTTTGTTAACAAAGTTCTCGGGCTTTCAGAGCAGAAAATAATTATATACAAACCCATATGTCTTAGTCGGCAAACATTTTCACTATTCAAAATAGTATGAAGGCATTGTTCATTTGCATTTAAGAAGTATTTTAGATTTGTTGTGTGTGTGTGTGTGTGTGTGTGTGTGTGTGTGTGTGTGTGTGTGTGTGTGTGTGTGTGTGTGTGTGTGTGTTGTGTGTACACAAATACATATGTACTACACACATACGCGCACATTATTTTTTCTCGTTCCTTGGCTAGAGCTTGTATGTTCCCTATGGTGACATTTGGTGAAGAATTGCCCACCATTAAGGTAGGCGCATACCGACTTCAGGGATGATGTCTGAACCAGACACAAACCTGCATCTGTTGTTGTTGTTTTTTTAATCCTGCCATCCGTTCCGGTCGGTCTAAATGGCTTACTCTTCGGTAAAGCGGAACGGGTTTTAACGTGTGCACAAGATGTTCTCTGTGTGTTTGTACACAAGACTTCATAGTCTCATCCTCACCACTTATAGGCCTATTAGGGTGCAATGGAGTTCGTGGTATTGATGTAACTCCAGTGAGAATAAATTATTTCAATTCTTGCAAACTCTATATATTCAAAGTTTTTTTTTAGATTTCACTTAAATCGTTCGTGTTGCCCACGAAATATAGAAATTATAATTCATAAATTACGTCTAAATGCTTGGAAAACTAAATATTGGAAAAATGTTTTCTGCACTTGTTCTGCTATCATATCAATCCATCATATATTGTTTGATTGCCCTGTGCTCATTGCCTCGTATAAAAGCAAAGGGATAGATCTAAGGAAAAAAAAAGGAAATATCCAAAGTGTTCTGTATGATTCCGAGTCGCATGTCCTAGTATCAGTTGCAGAAAGTATTTGCCGGTCACCAGTAGGTCAGTTACTATAAATGAAATTGTATAAACTTATCATCATCCATTACATTCTTTATCCTTTCACCTTTTCCCCTCATCCCCTTTTCAGTGCATTCTTAACGTGAATGCACCATTGTCTAAATCACCTTATAGTGAACGGACATTAAACCAATGAGAAGAAGAAGAAGAAGAAAGATGGGGAGTCTGGGTGGTTGCTAAAATCCGAACCGTTAGACGCGAACATAACGCTCTATGCGCCATGTTAATTCTCAACCCTCCCCCTCCACCTCTTCATACACTCGTACATGACAAGAAAACCGGATGCAGAAGAGCACACACGACCTGTACATTGTTTTCATGATATGAACAAGAAGAGAGACTAAGAAGAAGAGCAATGATTATAGGCCTATTCTTTTTCTCACCATTATCGTTACTATTATCATTGCTTTGATCGGCTTAGCTAAAAGTAAGGATTTTAAAAAATCGAAGTTCAAAGAGAGAAAGAGGTAAAAAGCACTGCAGAGTGTAACGCCTTGCTTCAAATAACAAATTAATAACATTTCACACAAATCATGGCTGCGATTTTTTTTGTGCACAAGTAAACAAAACAGAAAGGAAAATGGGATTGGGGGGGGGGGGATGGTAAGGATAAAGAGCAGTCAATGATATCACCAAAAACACACACAATCAAACAATAAGCAAAACACAACACCACAATAGAAAACCTGATTAATTTGCCCCGGTTTCTAAGAAATGGTTAACTAGATTATGTGAAAATGTTTGGCCTCGAAACAGATCGGTAGCTCTTTGTTTTACAGGCATTATAGTGTGATTCCTGTATGTATCTCAATGGCCGTTTGGCAATGTAGACTGCTCCTTTGAAGTCGGAGTATGGCTGCCTATATGGCGAGGTACCTAAAAACAGTCAGACATGCAAACTTCTCATTCAGTGTGCAATTTTAATCTCACAGTGATTCCCAGGTGGGATGAATGAGTCAGAGTGCACATTCTGGGTAACCTCCAGACTGTTAAGCTGGGGAACGCACAACACCAACAACAATATACACTGCCAGCCCTGAGCAACACTAAAACCTCTTTCAGCTCAGGTGACCTGCCCTGGCATTCGTATAGAAACAGTGGTGTTGGTATTTTAGAGCACGTTACAATGCAAGCCAACAGACGGCAGTGTGGAGTGCAGTCTGCTTCTGACCAATCAGATTGCTTGCATGTCACTTTCCTTAATTGTGGTCTGTTTTTAGTGTCTGACTCGGGCTAGGTGTGAAGTTTGTGGGAAAGACAATGGTTGTTTTCGCTGTCAATCACAGGAAGTACTGTGGATAGAGTGTCTTGGTGACAGAGAGTGTGTGTTTGCCAAATAATGATGTGCACCTGATGTGCACCTTCACAATATCAGACAATGCAGCTGCCAAAGGTCTGACCTGTCTGCCCTCCCTCTGTCACTCTAGACATGCCTAATGCTGATGTCATCTAACCAGGTTTGTCTGCACACAGGAGGCTGAGGGTGGCTGCTGCTGTTGCTGCGTGGTGAACGACTTTGATTTTCCTTTTGTGTGATCTGTAAACTTGATTTGACAAAAAAACTGGCAGTTGTGTCACATTGGCTAGTGAAGTTCTGTAGAGGAAATAACCCTCATCACTTGTGAAGGAGTGATGAAAAGTTCTTGTCCTTCAGCATGCCAGCAGGATGGGATGAACTTCTTACTTCTTCTTTTTTTCATTCCAAAAACACTTCAGCAGGCAGATGTACTTGATAAACTTCTGTGTAACTTCTTAGTTCACTCCTATTTGGAACTGAAAAACTGGTTAGTAAGAATGTTTCATGAATGAAGAATTGAAATATTAAAAGAAGCAGCCCCACCAGCCACAGTGCACAGTGACCTAATTTGATGCCAAGTTAACTAGGTTTGCTATCAGCAACACTGCCAAGGGTTGAACATTCTCCTAGATAAAATGAGATGATCAGCCTATCCAATGTACTGCTACTTTCAGTTTATTTTGTGGAGTGACAAAACTGGTTTTGAAAAAAAATGTGGGTAACAAACGCCATCATCATCAATGACATGATGGGTTATTTTTTTGTTTTAAAGAAGTAACAGAAACCTCATTGTCATCATCTGTGTATTGTCAGATTATGGCGCAGGCAGTTGTACGACAGAAACCAAATCAGTCAAAGTCAGTGCAGTGTTTTTATGATGGAGGTTTCAGCAAAGCTTCACCGCCTTCACAATAACAGGACCAGGTGCTGTTTGTCCTATGGCCTGTAGACATCCCTCCCTCTGTCTGTCTGCAGTCAGCGGTAAGTCCCTAGTTTTGTATTTTCCCCATTTCTTGATTGATATAATGACTGATTTTGCTCTAATGCTGCTGTAAGCCTTTTTTGTATGCATATTTTCAGTTGGTATAATGTTCATTCAGAAAAAGCATGGTTATGATACACAGAAACATTGGCAGCAGCAACAAACCAGCAGCTTGTAGACTAGCTGCTCCAAAGCAAAACACAGCACAGTTCCATCTGGCAGCTGGCATAGCCTACATATCAGTGACTGTGAAAATATGGAAG
>JASPKP010007841.1:5000-12269 GCA_030674155.1 Stramonita haemastoma | reverse complement strand
AGGGGATTTCCAGAAAGTTTGGCGTTTTAATTTTAAAAACCAGAGGGGGACAACAGGGGCCCGGGTTTTTTTTTGTCTGGTTTGGATAAAACTTGAATTTGGGTTTGGGTTGGGCCATTTGAAAAGTTTAAATGTTGTTTTTGGTTTTTTTTTTTAACCATTGTCTGTGTTTTTTTCTTGGTTGTTGCTTCCGTGTACTTTTTTTTTTTAAGTGTTTTAGTGTTTGTATACTGGGAATTGATCACTTTTGCCCTGAAAAATTTTAACCCCAAGTTATTTTGTTACTTTTTGTAGTATCTTGATGAATTGTTTTCCGCCCGTGGGGAATGCCGGGCCCCCTTGATGACGTTGCGACGATGATGTTTGATGATGTTGATGATGAGGATGTTGATGTTTGGTTGTTTGGATGATGACGCGTGACGAAAAACCGTCGAGGGAGGGCGACGACGCGACGACGACGACGAGGGGCGACGTGTTTGATGATGATGTTTGTTGATGATGATGAAGAGACGGAGACGAGGGGGGGGGGGGGGGGGGACGACGAGACGACGATCTCCTCCCCCTTCTTCGGGTTTCAGCAGCGGGTGACAGCAGAACACCCCCACCACACACCCCCCAAAACACCACCCCCAAACAACCACCCCCAAACCACCAATATCATAAATCGTGAGGATAATATTTAATGTGTTGGTGATGGACGATGCAATGATACAAAAACCCCCAGAGGATCCTTTCTTATTTTTTTTAAAAGGCTTTCCCGCAATCCAAACTTGGGCCTATTGAAACGCCCCATTCACATGCATTTGAAAATGTACATAACCACAAAATTTTAACTTTTCTAAAGGGGACATGTTGCAAGATTTCCCTATGCAGAGGTTGACGTTTTCTTCTTCATTTTTTGGGGTTTTCCTAAACGTCCCCAAAAACCTCCCTTTTCTGAAATTAAAAATTAAATCAAAAAGGATTTTTAAAACGATGGTTGGGGCCCCATTAGCCTAGAAAAATTTTTTTTTAAATTTGGGGTCTCAGAGGGAAATTAATGGGAGAAGTCATCATTTTTTCTCTCCAAAAATTAAAATAAAAACCCTCCCCAAGTTTGTTTTTTTTTCATTTCCCTTTTTTTTCGTTCTTTTTATTTCTTTTTTAAGGTAATTTTTGTTTGTTTTTTGGTGTTGTTTTTTTTTCCTTTTTGTTTTTTTTGGGTTTTTAAAGTTTTTTTTTTTTTTTTTTTTTTTTTTTTGGGGGGGGGGTTAGTTTTTGGGGTTTCTTCCTTAACCCAAATCCCAAATTTAACGGAAAACCCGGGGAAAATTTTGGATTTAAGACAAAAAACTGATAATACTAGCACCAAAAATTTTCATGAATTGCTTTTATATTGGGTTTGGTTATGGGGTTTTCTCTATATCTGTCTGTTTGTCTGCCCTGTCTGTTGTCTTTTCTGTCTGTTGTTTTTTTCTTGTCTCTCCCCCTTTTCTATTTTTTATTTGGGCCAAAAACTCGTGAAAACCCCCGAATGGGTGTGGGTTTTGTGGGGTGGGTGTGTGCGTTTTTATGTGGTGTGTTTTGGGGTGCCTGTGTGTGTTTTGGGGGTTTTTGGGGGTGGGGGGGGGGGGTGTGTGTGTGTTATTGTGTTGGGTTTTGTGTGTGTTTTGTGTGCGTCGCTTGGGGGGCGTGTGGAAATTGCGAAAGTGTTCTTTGGAGAAATTTTTTTACAAAAAACAACCCCCAAAAACCAAAAAAACTTTCCAAAACACAGGGAAAACAAACCCAAAAACCAAGGGGTCTTTTAAAGTCCCAAAGTTTTTTTCCATCATTTGCAAAAATTTTTAGCAAGCAGTAGAAGAAACCTTCTTTGTCCAGAAGCTTGAGCGGGCAAAAAAAACAAAATCATCGTCATTTCTTTAAATCCGTTTTAAAATTTTGCACCCGGTTGTTGTTGCGAAAAAAAGCGGGAAAAAAAAAAATTTTTTATCAAAAAACGAGAAACAAGGCCAGTTTCTAAAATATCATATTCCCAAAAAAGGCCCAATCGATTTTTTCGGGGAAAAATTTCCTTTACTGGAGCCCCCTTATAAATTTTTAAAACAACAAGCCCCACCCTACAAAAGGAACCCCAACAACAAAACAAAAACTTTTGGCCTATAGTTTCCCAACCAAATTTTGCCCCCCTCATTTGAAAGATTTTTCCTTAGCCCTTCCCTTTAAGGACAAAAAATCAAAAGAGGGGGGAAACACTATCCCTTATTAAAAAAAAACCCCAACAAAAACAACCGCCCAATCACCAAAAACTCTAAAAACATCAAAAAAAAAACGCGGGGAAAACAAAGAATTCACCCGGGAAGCCCGGTTTGAGGGGTTTTATGGCTTCTTTTGAAGAATGCCCCTTTCGACTTCCTTGGATCATATTCATCCCAAGGAGTCCCCTTTCCCCAAAATTTAAAAAAAAAACACCAACAAAAAACCAAAGACCCCAAACAGCAACACAACAAACCCGGGAACGCTAAGAAATTAAACCCTGTTTCCCCCAAGGGTATGGAAATTTTTCCCGGAAAATTTTCCCTCAGATTTCCCTTTTTCCAAGGGGGGGACGTACTATACGGAGCCCACCATTTATAACCATTAAAAACCCAAACCACCAACAAACAACACAACAAAAACAGGAAAATAAGAATTAACCTGAATCCCCAGGAGAGGTTTTAGGGCTTCTTTTGAAAAACGTCCATTAAGATTTCCTTTTAGGGACAGATCTTTAAAAGGCGACCCCTTTTGACGGGGTTTGGGCCTCCCAAAAAAAACCGGACAGGTTGGGGTGATCCAACGATCTGAAAAAAGGGACGGATGTTAAACCCTTTGGTGATTGGGAGTGATGCGTATTGCGCTCGTATTGGGGGACTCAGGTTCGAATTCTTTTTTCCAAGGGGATTTTTCCTCTGGAGTGAAAAACCTCTCCCTGACTCCACTCTCCCCAGAGAGCCGGTTGAAAATAAAAAACCGAGGGCCCCGTGTGCAATCCACCCCGAATATTTATTATGATGACTAGGGAACTTTTTCCCGCAGTATATTTTTGACACTTTAAAAACCCTTTTCCCCGGCCTTTTGGGGGAGATTTGGCCATTTTTGTTTCCAAAGGGAAAGGGGGGGAATTGAAAAATTGTTCCCAAAACTGAATAAAATTTGGGATGGATTTTAAAAAAAAGCTTTTAATTTAAGTGTTTTTCTTCTGTTACCCTCAAAATAAAAGTAAAAAAAGAAACCCCAGACTTTTACGGGATTGCTTGTTGTTTTTGGGGGATGGGTTTTGCTGTTGTTTTTATTGTTGTGGGGAAATGACCCTGTAGTTTTTTTATTTTTTTGCTGTTGTCGTTGTTTTTGGGCCGTTGCTACTGCTGTTTTGTTTTTGGTTGGTGGTGGTGGTGGTGGTTGTGGTGGGGTGGTGGAGACAAAAAAGATGGTAGTGATAAAGTTTTGTTGTTTGTCCCCACAAAAAATTAAAACAATAAAAAAAGGGGAAAAAAAAAAACGGGTTTTTTTTCTATTTTTTTCAACAACAACAAAACCCCAACAAACGCACACGGAAAAAAATTTAAAACAAAAAAAACCTTTAAAACAAACACAAAACAAACACAACAACACACACACACCCCAAAACACAACACACACACCCCACAACACACACAAAAGCCCCTAAAACAAGGAAATTCCCACTGGAAAAAAACACTCAGGGTGGGTAAAAAAATTTAAGGATCGGGCGGTAGGTGCTCCCATAAAACAAATTAACAATACCCCCAAAATTTTTTTTTCCCTTTCCCCAAAACCCAAAAAGCCTTTGGAAAGGGCGAGGAAAAAGGAAATGGAATTGTAACAGATAATTAGGAAAAAAAACTAATAAAATTAAAGCCCTTTAACTTTTTGGGCAAACCCCCACATTTCAAACGATTAAGTTACCGGTTTTTTTGGTTATGGGATGGGGGGTTTCTTTTTAAATTTAATGCACATCGGTGCGGGGTTTTTTTTTTTTTCCCTTTCTTTTTTGATTTTGTTGAAAACCCGGCTGTTTTTTTAAATGTAGGAAAAATTTGATTGTAGAACTAGTGTGTGAGAAGGCGTCCTTTGTTTTTTTTTGGTTTGTCGCGAGTTTAAATTGATGAAGCTTGTGTGTGTGTGGTGTGTGTGTGTTACTGTTGTGTGGGTGTTTTGTTTGTGGGTGGGGGTGTGGTGTGTGTGTGTGTTGGTGTGTGTATGTTTTTGTGTTTGTGTGGTGTGTGTGTAAGTTGGTGTATTTAGTTGGTGTGAGTGTGTGTGGTTTTAATGTGGCTTTTGGTGGGAAAATTGGAGAGGGGGGGAAGAGGGGAAAGGGGGAGGCAAGGAAAAAAGTCTTGAGAGAGAAGAGGGGAGGGGACAAGACAGAGACAGAGACAGAGAGAGACAGAGACAGAGACAGGAGAGATAAAAAATAAATACAAAGACAAAGTGAAAGACAAAGAGAAACAGAGACAGTTGTTTTATTTGAAAAGTGGCAGTTTTTCGCTACCCCCCACAAAATGACCCCAGTTAATCTTTTACCAAACAAAAGATCCTCGCAAAAGACAAGCAAATAATGTACACAGATAAATGTGTGGGTGAAAACAGTGTCGATTCTCGGCAAAAAAACCACACCTTTCATTGATAAGGATGCTGGTGTTTAAGGATTAAGGGAAGTTTTGTCTCTTAATAATACCAATAATGTACAGCTGTTACTTTTTCTTTGGTAATGAGACCAAGTGGGGTACTGTTTTTTTTCTGCTGAAATAATTTTAGCCAACCGGATTGTTAGGTGTCTATCGTCTTAATGTAAATTGTCGCAGATCTTTTGAAGTTACTTTTAAATTTAAAGGAAAGAGTACTCAAAGTATTTCTGTCGTGTGTGTGTGTGTATTTTGTGAGTGTGTGTGTGTGTGGTGCGTGTGGTGTGTATGTGCTGTGTGTGTGTGTGTGTGTGTGTAAGTGTGTGTGGTGTGGTGTGTGTGTTTTGTGTAAAGTGTAAATGTAATGTGTTTAAGTGTGTGTGTAGTGTGTGTTTATGTGGTGTGCATGCGTGCGTGCGTAAAGTTTGTTTGTATGTATGTTCTTGCACTTTACACGTGTGTGTATTTCTCTCTCTCTCCCCTCCCCTCTCTCTCTCCCCTCTCTCTCTCTCTCTCTCCCCTCTCTCTCTCCTCTCTCTCTCTCTCTCTCTCTCTCTCTCTCTCTCTCCTCTCTCTCTCTTTCTCTCTTTTGCAATTGCGCTGGCAATTTGACAACCCGAGTTCGATTCCTGTTGGAGGGGATTTTTTCCGGAGTTAAATTCAGTGCTGACTCAACCCCCCCAAAAGGGCTTTCGGATGAGACTATAAACCGAGGCCCCGTGTGCGAAAGCAAGCAGAACTCTTGTGCACACGTTAAATCCGTTCCGCTTTTTGGAGAGTAGGCCATCGTGTGCCGGGGAACAGATGACAATATTTACACAACTGCATACACACGGGGACGGATGAAAAAAAAAGCACATGAGGGGCTTAATCCCATTACCTCGATATAAAAAGAATAAAATCTCCCCTCTCTCTCTCTCCCTCTTCTCTCTCCTCTCTCTCTCTCTTCTCTCTCTCTCTCTCTCTCTCTTCTCTTTCTCTCTCTCTCTCTCTCACTCTCCTCTCTCTCCCCCTCTCTTCTCTCTCTCCCTCTCTCTCTCTCTCTCTCTCTCTCTCTCTCTCTCTCTCTCCATTAAGACGATCAACACCTAACACCCGGTTCTGCTAATAATTATTTCAGACAACATTTGCAAACTGCATACACACGGGGACCGGATGAAAAAAGCACAAGAGTGCTTATTCCATTAACCTCGATATAAAAAAAATCAATCAATCAACAATCAATCAATCAATCAATCAATCAATCAATAATCAATCAATCACAACTCACTCTCCCTCTCTCTCTCTCTTCTCTCTCCTCTCTCTCCTCTCTCTCTCTCTCTCTCTCCCTCTCTCTCTCTCTCTCTCTCTTTTCTCCTCTCCTCTCTCTCTCTCTCTCTCTCCCCTTCCCTCTCCTCTCCCTCTCCTCCCCTCTCTCTCTCTCCTCTCTCTCTCTCCTCTCTTCTCTCCCCCAACCTTCTGCTCTTCTTATCTCTGAATTTTTAGCTCCCATCCCTTTGTAATTAAAAAAAAATGGAAAAACAGTAGATGAAAAGGAACTAAGAGAGCAATCCCTCGAAAAGTGAATTGAACACTGAAAAAAAGATTATGCGATGTTCTTAATTTTGTTCGCTTCTTCGCTGGGAGATCAGACACCTTACACTTTCTATATATAGATTCTAGAATGATTGCCACATTCCATATTATTTTTTTAGATTTATTTATTCATTCATTTAATTATATGTATATGTATTTATATATTCATTTATTTATTTATTCTTTTATATCGAGGATGATGGAATAAGCATCCATGTCCTTTTTTACATCCAGTCCCTGTATATTCGCAATTTTGTCAATGTTGTCACCCATTCCCACCAGCAAACAATGGCCTGCTCTTCCAAAACGCGGAACAAGTTTTAACGTGTGCGCAAGATGTTCTGCGTGCGTTCGCACACGGGACTTCAGTTTATCGTCTCATCCAAAGGTAGGAAGATATGAGTAATATTATGGACTGCTTTTTATTTTATTTTCTATTTTATTTTCATGCTTTATACATTAGAAAATTGTCATTTATAGTTTTCTGAAGGGCAATAGAGAGCGAATCGAAAACGCTTTAAGAGAATAGAAGTGATATTTACATTTCTGTATCAAAAAGCTGAGGAAATTGCTGTTGCGGAAAAAAAAGATGAATTCAAACACATCATCAAGTGAGTAAATAGAAAACCATTAAATACAGATCGACACACAGCTATTTCAAAGGTGTAGATCATACATTCTAGCACCCTGTTAATGCAAACATGCATAAACACATACGTGCGTGCGCGTTCATGCACACACACACACACAAACACACATACGGGGGACGGGATAGCCTAGTGGTCAGAATATTGCGCTGGCAATTTGACGACCAGGGTTCGATTCCCGTTGGAGGGGATTTTTCCCCTGGAGTTAACATTATGTTCCGCTTTTCGTAAGAGTAGGCCATTGTGTGCCGGTGGGAACAGATGACAATATTTACACAACTGCACACACACGGGGACTGGATGATAAAAAGCACATGAGCGTTTATCCCATTGTCCTCGTTATAAAGTAATAAATAAATAAATAAATAAAATAAATAAATAAA
>JASPKP010007840.1:7500-12272 GCA_030674155.1 Stramonita haemastoma | reverse complement strand
ACTGTTTGCGTGGATACGTGGTCTTCCCTGAATCTCGCCCCCCCCCTTAAGTGGTGGAGGGATAAATGGGGCAGACTTTTGACATTCCCCCCTTTTTCCCAAAACCCCTGGAGGGGGGAAAAAAAAAAAGGGGTGGAAGGTGTTCATTTTTCGGGTGAAATACGGGGGAACTGCTGACGTTGTCCTTGTAGCGTACGCAGCATGTGCTGCTTTCAAGCGTGGTCCGGTACAAAAAAAAAAGCTGCTTTTTGGGATTATGATGTGATGTGATGATGATGATGATGTGATGATGTGATGCGACGCGCGATGAGACGACGGGGGACGCCGTGACGCGAAATGCTGTGCGCTGCGCTGGGTTTTCCCCCCCCCCTTCCTTATTAATAATAAATCCCCCCAACCAAACCCAAAAAAATAAATTTCTTATGCTCGTAGTAGTAATCTTATTTCAATTATTTTGTCATCGGCTTTTCTCTCATCATCTCATTTCTATCTTTCATAAAGAAGAAGAAGAACAACAATTTAAATGATGAGTATCGAAAAACAGCCCCGCACAACCGTAAGGATCATCCTAGTAATTGTAAAAACACTGCAAATTTCTCCCCCCTGCGGTCCCCAAAAACATGCAACATTTTTTGTCCTTTCATTCCAAAATCAACACTTTTGGGTATGTTTTCCTTCTTAAAAAGATTATGTAGGGGAAGGGTGCTATTATGTGTGTGTGTTTGTTGTGTGTGCGTGTGTGTGTGTGTGTGTGTGTGTGTGTGTGTGTGTGTGTGTGTGTGGTGTGTGTGTGTGTGTGTGTGTGTGGGTGTGTGTGTGTGTGGGTGTGTTGTGTGTGTTTTTTAAGCAGTTTGAAAGTTTTTACATTGGGGGCAGAAGTTCGAATCCGATCCCGCTTTTTCCCACCTGTTAATGCCAGACCCTTGTCTCACCCACCCCACACAACACAAAACACAAACACACACCACCACAACACGAACACCAACACACAGTACCAGTACACCGTCACAGTACACGTACCCCACACCCCAAACCACACACACACACACACCCCACACACTCACACACCCACCAACCAAACAAAGTTGACGGGGGTTGCAGGCCTTAGCAAAAAAAACACAAACACAACACAACACAACACAACACAACACAAACAACCGCAAAAAAAACAAGCAGAGTGCAAAAAGGGGGTTTTCGTGTTTGATTCAAACTAAAAAAAAGGGAAAAACCCCATCTTCCCCAGAGGATATGTGCACTAGGCTGCTGAAAGCTTTGACAGGAAAAACAGGAGACCAAAAAAAAACAGAGTAGTGGCGGATGGGGGGGGGGAAAGAGGGGGGGGGGGGTTGGGAGGTGGGGGGTGAGAAGGGGGGGTTTTAGAAGTTGGTAAACCGGTGGGGGGGGACAGGGAAGAATAACTTTGAAGGGTTTCGGGAATAGAAAAAAACCTTTAACAAACAAAAAAAAACAAATAAACAAAACAACGAAAAGCCCGTAAAAAAAAAAGGGGAAAAAAAAAACCCACCGTTTCCACGTCATTGAGGGCAAGATCGAATTGCCTGGGTGTTTGTTTTTTTTTTTTCATTTTTTGTTTTTGTTTTTTTTTTTTTTTTTTCGTTTTCGTTTGGTTTTTTGTCTTTTTTTTTTTCAATGTTATTTGTTAGTTTGCTTTGTGGAGATGTAATTGTCGGGGGGGGAAAAGGGGGGGGGGGGGTTGAGGGGGGGGGGGGGAGAACTCGTCCTGGTCACAACATCCCGAGATTGCAGAGGTGATTTTTTTTGTTTGTGTTTTTGTGTGTTTCTGCTGCCTGTGTTGCTGTTGCTGTTTTGTTATTGTGTTGTATTTTTTTGATTTGTTGTTTGGCTGTTGTATTGTTTTTTGGGGGGCTGGGGTGTGATTAGTAAGGGTTTTACTGATGGGAGGCACTTTTTTTTCAGATGGTTTTTTTAAAATTTTTCATTGCCCCTTTTCCCCCCCCTTCGTTTGGTTTGTTTCATTCGAGTTTTGTTTGTTTGTATGTTTTTTGGTTTTGGTTTTACTTTTGGTTGTTGGGGGTTTTTTTTTGTTGTTTTTTTTGCAATTTTTTGGTTTTTTTTGTTTAGTTTTTTTTTTTCTGTTTTGGGTTGTCGGGGTTTCAAAAATGGTTTTTTGTTTTTCTGTGTTGTACCAAAATTCATTTTTTTATAGAAGAATGATTGTTTGTTTGGTTTTTAATTAGTGATCGAACCTCAAAACCATTCAGGTTTGTCTGGCTGACTGGTTTGTATTATCGTAGATTGATATTTTGATTTCTTTCGGGTATAATCTAGTTTTCTAAATTACGATTCAGTTTTTTAACTTTTTTTTTTTTAAATCTGTGCATTGGAAAAAGCACTTTCCCTTTTTTTGGTCTCCCCGGAATGACCTCCCCCTTCACTTTGCCAAAGCCCCTTTGAAATTTCAAATCCGCCTCAAAGCACTTAGTTCCTATTGAGATTTTTCCCTTCAAAACTGTCCCTATTTTTCAACAGCCCCCTTCATCCCCCTCTAGTTTCCTAGCTTGTTCGCGGACATGCGTGTTGTGTGTGGGGTGTGTGTTTTGTGTGTGTGTGTGGGGCGCGCGCGCGTGCCGTTGCGTGCGTGCGTGCGTACGTACGTGCGTATGTGTGGTGCTTTAAATTTTATCTGTTTATTCTTAATATTTGTAGAAGGTTGCATGCTTGCCAATGACTTGAATGCAAGCGCTTTCGTTTCTTTGCTTTAAAAGATTCAACGCTCAAAAATTTCCATTATATCATTAAAGGTGAATTTGCCCCCCCTTTCCTTGATTTCTCTGAAGGGTGAAAAATCATCTTAAATTTACAGTGACTATGCTTTACCATGAAACATTTATAAAACAATAGTAAAGTAATAGATAACGAAATGAATATATTAGAAATAAATTTATAAATACTTAGATGTATGAAAAAAACCAACACAATCTACAATCACACATGACGCTTTCCATCAATGGAACGTTATCTTCTTTTGACAATTTAAACTCTGGATGTGACATCTTGATTTCCCAACCCAAAAGAGAAGCAGTTTTCTCAGAGCCAGGTCAATGTGTGACTGCATATTTAAATTTAATAACAAATTAAACCCTGCCATCAACACTGTCTTTGTCATCTCGCTTTTGTTGAATGTCTCAATGTATTTACTGCTGTGATGAGGACAAATAGATGTCTGCAAGTCAACTTAGCAACAGCAGAAAGGGCCCAGCAGGAGCAGAGGTAGATGCACTAACAGAAGCAATAACGCCAACCAAATAGCAACAGTAACAAAAAAAACTGACTAAATTTAGATTCTTATTTACGATACAACAGTAAGCAACTCCCCTTTACAAATATCATACAATTTTTTAAAGTGGTTTATTAATGTTTTTTTTTACTACACACACATGTGTACATGCGCACACACATGCACACACCACCATATACACGGGTTCCACACACTTCCACACACTTCCACGCACACACAGCATACACAGACACACACAGACACAGACACACAAAAAACACACACCCCACACCACCACACACGCAAAACACACACACACACACACAAACACACACAAACACACACACCGACTGTTTAGTTAACAAACCCGTTTTTAAAACACAAAACAAAGATAGATGATATAACACTCACTCACTCCCTCACTCACTCACTACTCACTCACCACTCACTCACACACACACCCCCAAAACAGCACACCCCAAAACGCACACGCAACACACACCCCACACACACACACACACACACCACACACACACACAAAACACACAACACCACACACACGCACATGAATAATACAATCAATGCAATTTTAAAAAAACAGGCATGTTTCGATCTTTTTAAAGGTTGGTTGTGATCAACTTGTTTAGGAGACAGGAACAGGGGCATGTCATGTCACAATAAACATATGTTTTTCACTTTGCACGAACAATAACAAAAGGCACACAGGCACACACAACCCCCACACACACAACACCCCCACACCAAACACAAACACACACACACACACACACACACACACACCACCCACACCACACCACACCACTCCACACCACACCACAACACAACAACAACACAGACCACACCACAAACCCCAACACACCCCACACACACACACACACACACACACACACACACACACACAACACACACCCACACACACACCACCTCTCTCTCTCTCTCTCTCTCTCTTCTTCTCTCCCCTCTCTCCTCTCTTCTCTCTCTCTCTCTCTCTCCTGGCTTCCTCATAACCTTGCTTTTTCCTTCCTTCTTCCTTCCTTTATCGCCCCCTTTTTATTATTATTGTCCAACTTCTTTACGATTTCGATGCTGCGAAAAGTGTAACGTGGTTCTAACAAAGGGAAAACAGGCATGTTATGTTCCCAAACGCTTAAAATTATTTCGCCAGCCTGTCAGACATGCTGACTTAACCGTTCATTGATTAGGAATAACATTTTCCATGTGCCTTCTTGCTCCTTTGGTGCAGAGTATCAAATAATATCTTTTCCGTGATGGGAAAAGAGTGTTTAACATTTTTTCAGCAATATCGTCGCTGTCATATAAAAAACCTGTGTACGTGCCTCTTTGGTTTTGTCCTAAAAAACACTCCAGCTTAGGAGGTGTTTAAATTTACCCATTTCCTCTTTTGATTTCGTTTTTTTCTGTTGTTGTTGTTGTTAGTCCCATTGTGACTTTTAAGCCTCTGATTTCAGTCCATCTTTCTATTCCACACCAC
>JASPKP010007840.1:0-2500 GCA_030674155.1 Stramonita haemastoma | reverse complement strand
GGAGAATAGTGAATATATGTATAAGATAAAGCTGAAAACAACGACCCAAATCAACAAAAAACAAAAGAAATCTGAGCACAAGTTTGACAAAGAAGACAACAGAAAGAAGTATGAGGGATTGCGGCATTCCCTTGACTGTATGTGCAATTGGAGAAAAAAACACCCCTAAAAGGAAGGAAAGGAGTTTTGGAATATTGATGAAACTGTCTTCTTCCAAATTATATTCCTTGCCACTCCCAATGATTTATTCTGGAGTTTAGTTTCTTCTGATGCCAAAAAGTATTTGCCCGTGAATGAAAAGAACTGCTCCAAAGCACACTTGTTGTCTATGTTTTTTTTTCTCTATGCCTATGTCTGTCTTTGTCGTCTCTATGTTTGGGTTTTTTTGGTTTTGGTCTGTTTGTTGCCTGTCTGTAAACTCTCTCTGTGTGTCTCTTCTCTCTCTCTCTGTCTCTCTCCCCGTGTCTCTCTCTGTCTATTCTGTCTCTTTCTCTCTGTCTCTGTGTCTCTATTATCATCTATCTATCTATTCTATCTATCTATCTATCTTATCTATCTATCTATCTATCTATCTATCTATCTATTATCTATCTATCTATCCATTTTATCCATCTATCCATCTATCTATCCATCTATCCATCCATCTATCTATCTATTTTATCTATCTATCTATCTATCTATCTATCTATCTATCTATCTATCTGTCTATCTATCATTTTATTATCTATTTTTAAACTATCTATTATCTCCTCTCTCTCTCTCTCACACACACAGGGCAGGTAATACATAGATATATATGGTATATGTATTTTTATATATGTATAAGTGACGCTCCACCACATAATGAGACGGAGTGAAATTATGAGCACTTTTTAGTTATTGACATGTTATTAATGTGCAATAAAGTGGCTATCAAATACAAAAAACAGTTTGGGAAAATCGGACAATTCTGTGCAACATTATTACAAATTGAATGATAGACTGCGGGATGCGACAAAAATGAGAAACGGGCAAGTTTATTTTAGAAAAACGGGTTTGGTCAGAATGAGTGCTTTGGTATTTTCAAAACACATTTAAAAGCAAAAGGAATAAAAATTATAACCTCGATATTTCATTATTAAGTAAATAAACAGATATAGTTTAATAATCAATCAAAATCACAAAATTGACAACTTGACCCCCACCTGCCTTTGATGGGCTCCTAGCCCAAAAATTGGGTAATGTGTTTAAGGGGATCTTTCGTGGTGGAGCGCCACACACACCACACACACACCCCACACACACATATATATATATATATACGCACACCATAACGTACACACGCATGAAAGCACTAAATTGTACGCACACACCAACACACACAATGACTAAAACCCATCTACAGACTCATATATGCATACAGACATTTTTATGTGTAACACATGTCCAAGGAGGAGAGAAGATTACTTACTTAAGCCACCACTGTCCTAGGCATTCATGGCAATGGGGAATATTTAGGTGTGGGGGATGGGGGGTGGGGGTGGGGGGGTGTGTGGCTAGACACAAGAGCAGAGAAAGTATAAAGCGTCTGCACAATACGGTTATGACAGATAAGACATGGACATCAGAGGAAGGTGAGGAGTCTGCTATATATATTGACCATGCCTGACCAGACCCAGAGTGGGGGAAAAGGTTTGGCGATATAATGCAGCTGTCACAATGGTGCTGGTTATGTAGATAAAAACACGCACATATACACACATTCTACATACATACATATATAAAACATAACATTACACATACAGACACATACATACATACTACATACATAACATTTCATACATACATACATACATACATACATACTACATACATACAAACATACATAAAATTACATACATACATACATTTCATTTCATACATACATACATACATACAAATACATACATACATACATACATACATTTCATAATACCCTACATACATACTACATACAAAAACACATACACACACAAACACACACGCGCGGCGTCCCAATACAGACACACACACACGTCACATACATGCACATACATGCGCGCACACACAAGCGCGTTGCAAACACACACATGCGTGCAGGGGACACACATATTTATGCACACATACATACATACACACACGCGCGTGCGGGGCGCAAACACTACCCCACACGCATGCACGCACACATGCCCAACCATACACACATGCACACAACAGTGTGTGTGCGTGTGTGTGTATGCGCGTGTGCCCGTGCGTGTGTGTTTGTATGTACATGTGTACGTGGGGACGTGTGTACGTGTGTTTTGTTTTGTGTTGTGTGTGTGTGTGTGTGGTGTGTGTGTGTGTTTTTGTGTGTGTGTGTGTGTTTTTGTTTACATGCGAGGGGTTGTGAGTGTGTATGTGTTTTCTGCATGCAAGTGTGTTTGTGTGTGTGTGTATGTGGGAGTGTGTTAATGTGTGTGGTTGTGTGCTTGTCGTCTGTCTGTGTATATGTGAATTTCCC
>JASPKP010007839.1:7500-12273 GCA_030674155.1 Stramonita haemastoma | reverse complement strand
CCCTTCCCTCTCCCTCTCTCCTCTCTCTCTCTCTCTCTCTCTCTCTCTCTCTCTCTCTCTCTTACCCCCGTGGGGATGCCGGGGGCTCTTTCAGTATAATAGCATTCCCACCTTCTGGAAATTCTGTGCTAGACATTTCCACTTTTTCTATCTCTCTCTTTGCTTCTGTCTTTCTCCTGATCTTTCTGTAATTCCCTGTGCTTACTTTCTGCCTTCCTTTCCCAGTCCACATTCAGGTCATGAGGTGACACCAAGGTTTGAACCTGCAGCCAAAGAAACAAAAAGTAAACCGTACTTGCTGTCTAACCACCTGCCTTATCCACACGCATCCTAAGTCTTCCTTAAAACTCCCAGAGGACCAGAATGGTCAAACCGCCACCTGTCTACAGATCCTTCCCCCACGAGTGGCTGGACATTGATTTTCTTCATCCCTTTGCCTCTCTGCTTTCATTGGGGACAGATGGGGAAACGATGACAGTCTGATCCTGTTTTGCTTAGTGGCAAATAATGCTTCAGGCTGCGCTGATACTTTTAACTTCATGTTGGTTTGCTTTGCAGATGGACGGAGACACTTGCTAGATCTGTGTGTGTGTGTGAGAGAGAGAGAGAGGAGAGAGAGAGGGAGAGAGAGAGGAGAGAGAGAGAGAGAGAGAGAGAGAGAGAGAGAGAGAGAGAGAGAGAGAGAGAAGAGAGAGGGAGTGAGTGTGTGTGTGTGTGTGTGTGTGTGTGTTTGTGCGTGCGTGTATGTATGTATATGTATGTTTGTACGTGAGTAGGTGTGTGTGTATGTGTGTGAGTAGATGTGTGTGTACGTGTGTGAGTAGATGTGTGTACGTGTGTGTGTATGTATGTGTGTATGCGTGTGGGTGTGTGTGTGTATGGTGGGTGGGGGTGTCTGTGTGTAAGTGAAGCAGCCGCATCTCTCAGTCTGAGTATTGGTATGTCTGCATTTGTGCACATCTGCCAGTCTTTTCAACTAGACAAAAGAAAAGACATCTGCATATTGTGGATGTTCAATGGAGTTTTCGATCGAGTTTGCTTCAGATCGGCAAAAAATGAGTTTTACAAAATCCTTCCCTTTCGAATTAAGATAGAACTGATATGGCTATTTATCTGATGAAGAGAGAGAGAGAGAGAGAGAGAGAGAGAGAGAGGAGAGAGGAGAAGAGAGAGAGAGAGAGAGAGAGAGAGAGAGAGAGAGAGAGAGAGAGATTGATTTGATTTGATTTGATTTGATTTGATTTGATTTATTCTTTTATATCGAGGATAATGGAATAAGCACTCTTGTGCTTTTTTTCATCCAGTCCCCGTGTGTATGCAGTTTTTGTAAATGTCATCTGTTCCTGTCATCTGAGAGAGAGAGAAAGAGACAGAGACAGACAGACAGACAAAGAGACAGAGACAGAGAGACACTCAGAGATACACAGAGACACACAGACACACAGAGAAACGCACAGAGACACAAGAGAGAGAGGCAGACTGAGAGACAGAGTCAGACATCATACAGACGGACAGACAGACAGGCAGAGAGAGAGACAGAGAAAATGACAGACATACAGGCAGACAGACAGGCAAACAGACAAACAGACACACAATGAATGTGAAGACATATTAGCATTCCTTGTCGTTCCTCTGTCACAAAAATTGTGGAGGTTCCATAATTTGGCTTAGCTTCACATGCACTTTTATATTCGGCATATCATGGCAATTTCACAATCACCTCCAAGCTTAAAAAGTGCCTCAATTAAACGCACAAAGAATTATGACATGTCTTTTGTCGTTTCGCTTGACGAAAAATGTGTCCAAAAAATGTAAGGTTTTCTTGTTTAACGCATTTGTTTTAGCAGCGCAGAGCAAGGGTAGCAACAGTAAGCAGTAGATAAAAGTTCTTTAGCGTAGTTCTTTAGTGTTGACAGATCAATCTAGAATAATTATTCAAAGATGAATAATGATCAAGGGCAAAATGGAAAGTCGGGTCAGAAACATTTTTCTAGGGGTAAAGAGGTTCGTTGGCTTTTACTCTTACTGGAGAGGTAATCACGTTTTGTGTTAGCTTCACACACACACAACCACACACACCACACACACACACACACACACACACACACACACACACACACACACACACACACACACACACACACACACACACATACACACACAAAACAAACAAAAGAATAAAAAAGAGCACACACAAACACTCACACACACACACACACACACACACAACACACACACACACACACACACACACACACACACACACACAAACACACACACACACACACACTGATGGATCTCTTCTTGAAAATAAGGAAGCAGGGGCTGCTTTCTTTATTCCTACTTTAAAGGTTGAAAAATCCTTTTATATCAGCAAACATCATTCCATTTTTACAGCTGAACTTACAGCTATTTTAATGGCTTTGTACTTCCTGCTTGATTTCCCTAAAACTATTTTGCAGGTTTTGTTCTGTGTTGACTCGAGATCTGTTTTACAGTCACTTTGTAACTCAGAATCTATTGCTAGACAGGATCTTATAACTGAAATCAATCATTTAGTACACTTTTTAATTCTGAGAGGATCTAATGTTACTTTCTGCTGGGTTCCATCTCACTGTGGTATTTATGGTAATGAAAAGGTTGACAAAGTAGCCAAATCAGCAGCAAATCATTCTTCCTGTTCTACTGTCGTACATGTTCCGCTTTTCTATTCGTGAGGGTTATGCACTGCTTCAAAATGTTTGCTGGAAACATGTTAAAAAGAAACAGGAAGAGGCTGGATATCCCCTGTATAATTGTTCATATCTAGATTTTGAGAACATTCTTTGTACTCAGTACGGTTATCAAAAATCTTGTACCAGAAAAACTGTTACTCTAATCTACAGATTGAAACTAAATGCTTTTCGAGCAAAATTTGCAAAAAAATATACAATGTATATGCGGTAAAAAAACTTTCAAATATTCATGTTTTGTATCACTGTTCAGGTTTAAAAAAGTTCCTACCATCATTTCAAAATAAGTCCCTACACGAGGTTCTTACGAATCCAAGGCTTTTGTGTTAAAAGTTAAAGTCTGTCCCGAGCCTATAGAGGCTCATCAGGCCGGTGCTTATTCCGGTTTCTGTGGCGTTAAGCGACTGAGAGTCATAGACTCCCCCCTGGATAGGACGCCAGTCTATCGCAGGGTTAACCCCCAACACAAGGTTGGTACCCCTTTTACACCTGGGTGGGGTGAGAAAATAGCCGTTAAAGTGCCTTTTCCAAGGGCACAACGCCAAAGCCGAAAGCTGGGATCGAACCCACAACCTTTAGATTACGAGTCCAACGCCCTAACCACTAGACTACAGCGGCGGCTAAGGCTTTTGTGTGAGATAGCATTATCCCTGATGCGATCCCAGTAGCTTCACTTTTGTAAAATTTGACAATGCGTCTGCAACAGATTTGAAATCAGAATGATTCCAAATGTTCAGGTTCTGCTGTTAGCATAGTTTTGTTGCTATTGTTGTTGTTCTGAGGGTTGTTCTTTTTGTGTTTCTTTGCCTTGTTTTTTTTTTTAGTTTTTGTATTGTTTAGAATTAGTATCTTGCTACATCTTCCATCTCATCAACCCCCTCCCCCCCCCCCCCCCCCCCCCACCCCCCCCCCCCCCCCCCCCCCCCCCCCCCCCCCCCCCCCCCCCCCCACTCTCCCCGTCTAATATCACATTAAGTGAACAGACGTAAAATTGAAGACACACACACACACACACACACACACACACACACACACACACACACACACACACACACACACACACACACACATCAAAGTTAGCCACCAACGAAGCTAGCCCCCACTCATACAATGCTGCTAAAGAGGCCAGATAGATAGATAGCGCTCTGGTGACCACACTGCAGCAATTCAAAGCAACTGGTTCTGAACGGGTGCAAAGTGTGCTGTTCAATAAACACCCACAACACACAACAGTCTTCAGTCCCTGACATTTTTTCAGGTGTGCATGCATACCTGCAAGTCTCTGATCTTGCGGGGGAAAACCTGTCTATTCTCACAGCAGATACTTGCTTACACTACACTGCATGCATGTATTGGTGGGCTTTATCACAATACTTGACGAAACCACCAACGCTGGGGGCAACAGCAATGTGAGAGGCTGTATGATCAGTGGCTTTCTTTCCCACTCATGAAATTCCACTTTACAGCTTAATCTTTAATGATCGACTATGACTCTGACTAGGAGGCTTGACTTGTACAATCCTTATGTGTTGCAGCCCTGGGGGCTAGTTGGCCTTTGAAGAACATACCGAAAGCTGACTGTCCGAATGCCCACTTGGCCGGGAAAATGGGGATGTATTGTGAGCAAGGTGTCTCCACTGTAATCAAATGTCTGCCCCATTTCCGAGCAAATGAGTAGCTGCCTCCTCTTATGGTTTAGAGGCCATCGTCGGAAACAAGGGACGAAATACATATATATATATATATATATATATATATATATATATATATATATATATATATATATATATATATATATTATATATGTATATATTATATATATAATTAATCAGAAGAAAGATGCTGGCTGTAAATGTAGCTGACTACGTGTTTTGACATAATTACTTTTATAATAATCAGAATGATTATCAACATTTGCTGCTAGTATACATGCAACGTACTTTTAACATAGTGTACAACGCATCTTTTTTTAAAGTCTGTAACGAACCATTTTCACATACATTTGTTGAATAAGTTAACTGATGGTAGTCTTGAAGGGTTA
>JASPKP010007839.1:0-2500 GCA_030674155.1 Stramonita haemastoma | reverse complement strand
TAATGGGCCGAAATAATCCATTGGTCACAAGTCTTGCCACGTTCAAGAGAACGCGTATTGAGGTGAAAGTGATCGACTTTGATAGTAGGACTTTTTTTCTTTATTTCTGGCGAGT
Source organism: Stramonita haemastoma (assembly GCA_030674155.1). Lineage (NCBI taxonomy): Eukaryota > Metazoa > Mollusca > Gastropoda > Neogastropoda > Muricidae > Stramonita > Stramonita haemastoma. The sequence goes on along the minus strand of JASPKP010007839.1, from coordinate 2,385 downwards.
CTTTCATTTGGAAGGGATAATATGGCGGGCGGTGATGCTTCATTTCTAAATGTCGCTAGGAGTTTTTTTACGTTTTTTCAAAACTTTTTTTTCAAAACTTGTTTATTTCTGGGAGCAAGGAATCTTCTAGCTAATGTATGAAAACAAAGAGGCCTTTTTATAAGTTCATGTACTACTCTGTTGTGTGTGTGTGGTGTGTGTGTGTTGTGTGTGTGTGTGTGTGTGTGTGTGTGTGTGTGTGTGGGTGGTGTGTGTGTGTTTTGTACCCTTCATACCTTCAGTCCTTTATTTTTTTCTTGCATTGGTGGTTTAACAGATAAGTTGCTTTGTTCCATCACAATAAGCACCACTAGTTTGTTTGCATCCGAATAAACTGCCTTTTCTTCTATTCTCATCCTTATTTTCTAGTTGCTGAACTCTGAGCGAGAGGATGCTACTGTTTTTTATGGCAGTTTTATAGACCTGACTGGGAAACAGATGGGCGGGATGGTGCTTGATTCTTTTACGGTATCAGCATTACTACAAGCGGTCCGCAAATTTTCTTTCAGAACTAGGATCCTTTACAGCGATATTTTATCATTTAATGCATTAGAGAATAGGAATAGGATTTTCGTTTAAAAGCAAATGTGCGCGTGCGTTTTGATAGTTGTGTGGTGTGTGTATGTGAAGTGTGTGTGTGTGTATGTGAAGTGTGTGTGTATGTAGAGAGAGAGAGAGGAGTGTGTGTCTGTATGTGAAGCGTGTGTGTCTGTGTCTGTGTTTGTGGGTGGTGTGCGTGTGTGTGTGTGTGTGTATGTGCGTGTGAATGTGAAGTGTGTATGTGTTTGTGTATGTGTGTGTGTGTGTGTGTGCGTGAGAGAGAGGTGGTGGGGGAGGGTGGTATTTCAGTTTTATATATACATGCTTGCTTGAGTTCGCAGTACATTTTGTACTGTGCTGATGTTTACCACAAGAAAGTGATCATACTTTACAAAGTAATACCACGGTGTTATTATCTTATCAACACGGGAGTTGTCTTCATAAAACTCTTGCCAGTCACCGAAATTTTTAGCCCAAGTACTTTCCCTTGATTTACGCTTCCTTTTTGCAACTGGTGAGTTGGAACAGATGGTGGAGGATGTGTTTAGTCTTCAGTTCTGATTGGTAGTACCATTACCACCGCTCCGTAAATCATTCTAGAAGTGCCATGTACTGTACTGTACTCTTTTGTGTGTTTGATGGGGGGGAGCATCTGTTTCCGTTTTAACAGAGCTTTGTGTGTGTTTATTTATTTTATTTATTCTTTAATATCAAGGATAATGGAATAAGCATCGTGTGCCTTTTTACATCCAGTCTCCGTGTATAAATTTCTTATGTTCCCAAAAGGCACATAATGGCCTACTCTTACGAAAGCGGAACAGGATTTAACCGTGTGCGCAAGTATGTTCTGCTGAGTGTGTGTGTGTGTGTGTGTGTGTGTGGGTGTGTGTGGTGTGTGTGTGTGTGTGTGTGTTGTGGGTGTTTGTGTGTGTTTGTTGTGTGTTTACATAATTCTACGCAGATGTTTTCGCCTACTGTAATTTTTTACTTTCGCTATGACGACGTTCACACCAAAAGTAACCTCCATCAAAGAAGACATCCATAACCTTATCTTTATAAATTATATGTGCTTTTTTTACTAGCCTCTTTGCCAGGAGTCACTTAGAGTGATAGCAAATTCCATTGCTTTCCACTGATTTACACGCTCTTTTCTGCCGTGTTCTCTGTAGGACCAGTGGTCCAGAACAGTGTGAGATTCCTGAGCTGTGACTGGCACTACTCTAAACTCTTGATGAATCATTTTTTGGAGAAACGTATCTTTTTTTTTTCCTTATTCTGTGTGTTGAGGTGAGGTTTGGGGCTTTGTTATGATGGAAGTGTATGTGGGGGGATGTGTGTGTGTGTGTGTGTGTGTGGGTGTGTGTGTGTGTGTGTGTGTGTGTGTGTGTGTGTGTGTGTGTGTGTGTGTGTGTGTGTGTGTGTGTGTATGTGGAGGGTTTTGTGTGTGTGTGTGTTTGTGGTGTGTGTTTATGTGTTTGTGTGTGTGTGTGTGAGGGGGGGGGGGGGGTGTAGATGTGTGAAGTACTTAGTTAAGTATTTCAATTTAACGGTTTTTTCCCATTTTAAGGGATACCAGACGATCTTAAAATAGAAGAGTGGATAGGGGAGGAGAGAGAGTGTGTGTGTGTTGTGTGTATGTTCGTATGTATACGAGTGTATGTGTATGTGAGTGTATGTTTATTTATTTTTTATCTTTTATATCGAGGATAACAGAATGAGTGTGAGGTGTATGTGTGTGTGTATGTGTGTGAGTGTGTGTTTGTGTGTTTGTATGTGCATGTGTGTGTGTGTGCTGCGTGTGTGTGG
>JASPKP010007838.1:2500-12274 GCA_030674155.1 Stramonita haemastoma | reverse complement strand
CCCAACCTTTTCTAGAAAGCTGTAAAATTAATGATTTTTTTTTTTCCCTGCCCATTCCCCCACCCTTCCCTTAAAATTTTTAAAAGGGACTATGACTGAGTTTTTTTTTTATATTGTGCCATGCATTGTGCTGTTTGTGCTGACTTTTTTAAGCATTGTTTTTTTTGTGAAATAATCTTTTGAAAAAAAAAAACCCATTCAGGTTAGAGGGGTGGGGAAAGAGAGTTTCAGGAGAAAGACTTTGGGGACGGTTCAAATTTTTGTTGTTGTTGGGTTTTTTTGGGTTTTTTGGATGGTTTATGTTGATTTAGAAAAGTGTGCATGTTTTAAGTGTATGCACATGAGCACACATACATAAAATTTTAAAAAAATTAAGAAATAAAAACAGAGAGAGAGAGAGAGAGAGGAGAGAGAAAAGGGGAGAGAGAGGGAGAGAGAGAGAGAGAGAGGAGGAATGGGGGGGGAGGGGTAGTAACAAATCCAGTGATAATTTTGGTAACTGTATATGCATAAAGCACTTTAGACCTTTATTTGCAGTGACATTATACTTCAATAACAGATTTGTAATGTGTTGGATGGCTTGAGGGGTTAGTGATGCAGATAAAATATCACAAAGCACATGATCAATTACATAGACACCATTTGTATTGTAGACAAGAAAGTCAATTGTTTTATTCCCAAGTAGAACAAGCCTTTTAGATGCAAACCAAAATACTGCAGTTTTTTAACATTTAATTTTTAGATAAAGTACGGGAGTTATTTTGTGGTTGTGATATTTGTCTTTTGATACTGTTTGTCAGTGACTTGTGTCATTAATATAGCTTTTGTATTGAATGCAAAGTATACATGACTTTTTTTTTCATATTTGATAATCTTCATAATTTTACATTATATTTTTAAAACATATTTTCTTGTTTTTTTCGTAAGAGAGCTCCCTTCAAGAATTATTTGTCATCCGTGAATTTTTAGCAAAATCATTCAGGGTGCTTGATAGAGTGTTTATTGTTGTTGTTTATGTTGTTGAAATAATTTTGTTGTTGGTATTTTTAGACTGCACTTATTGCTTTTGCAATATATATGTTTGTCTGTTTTTTGGGTTTTTTTTTTTTTTTTTACTCTCTTACAAAAACAAGCTCTGCTATGATTGAAGTCATCAGCAGTTTTGTAGGGTTTTTTTTGTTTGTTGTGATTTTTCCAGCAATTTATGGATGCCCCAGTTTCACTTCAAAGGTTTAGATTAAGGTGATCTTGATTTGTGATTGGTTTTATCCACTATGTGTAGATAGTTAAATAGCCTCGAATTTGTACTTTTTCGCCCATTTCTTATTTATCCGTGAACTCCTCAGAGAGTCATAAGGGCACTGCACTGAGGGTTATTCAGTACACAGATGCTAGTTTCCCCAGCTTTTGGCTGCTCTCAGCTGCTATCCATTCCATCCCAGCTGGTGCTAATTATAGCAAGAACTGACCGCACTTGGACTTGTTGAAAAGAAAAGGGCTAAATTTAGCACTGGGCTCTGGACCCTTGACCCGTGGATCGGTGGTCTAGAGGTAATATACCTGTCAAGAAAGCGAAAAGTCCAGGTCAGAGTGTGCGGTGGTTCGAATCCCGTTTGGGCCCAAAACTTTTCCCCCATCTTTAAGATCGTGAATGGTGGTCTGGGTGCTATTCTTTCAGATGAGACAATAAACCGAGGTCCCACGTGTTACTCATCATTATTTAGCGCACGTAAAAGAACCCACGACATCAAGAGGGTTGTCCCTGGCAAAATTCTGCTGAAAAAAAACCACTCTGATAGGGATACAAATACAGTTGCAGACAGGAAAAAGAATAACAAAAAAGGGTGGCACTGCACTTGTGGCATCATGCTCTTCCCAGGGAGAGCAGCCCGGATTACATGCAGATAAATCTGCTGTGACATGAAGTGGTAAGAAATGAAATGAAATAAGTTATATTAGATTTGCACACTGTGAGTAGATTCCTCGTTTTGCTAGTTATGCATCAGTGCATAGGTCTCTCTGTATTTCTACCCTGTCTGTCTGTATGTTGTTTTATTTATTTATTTATTTTTAAACCCACCTTCTCAATAGCTGTTCACTGTTTCTAATTTACTATGATAAGAAATAAGTTGTAGCTAGTGGGTTTTTCTGGATATTATGCAATGCATTTTAAACTGAAAAAGAAAACACAGCACCTTTTTAGATAGCTGTTCACAGTTTTTAAATATATAATAAAATTATCTAATTTATAATACTTGTGTCTGTATTTAAAAAAAAAGAGAATTTGTGTGTGTGTGTGTGTGTGTGTGTGTGTGTGTGTGTGTGTGTGTGTGTGTGTGTGTGTGTGTGTGTGTTTATTTTCAAGGATAATGGAATATGCACTCATGTGCTGCATTTTTACATCCAGTCCTTGTGTGTATATGGTTTCGTAAATTTTGTAGTCTGTTCCCACCGGCACACATTGGCCTACTCTTTCAAAAATCGGAACAGGTTTTAGTGTGTCTGCAAGATGTTATGTGTGCGTTTGCACTTGGGGCCTTGGTTTATAGTCTCAACCAAAAAACTTTTGGGAAGAGTGGAGTCGGCACTGATGTTAACTCCAGGGCAAAATATCCCCTTGAATTGGATTTGAGCATGGGTTGGCAGATCAAGAGTACAATGAGCAACGCTCTAACCACCAGGCCCTCCCGTCCTCCTCCTCTGTGTGTGTGTGTGTGTGTGTGTGTGTGTGTATGTGTGTGTGTGCGTGCGTGTGTGTGTGTGCGTGTGTGTATGTGCGTGTGTGTGTGTGTGTATGTGTGTGTGCGTGTGTGTGTGTGTGTATGTGTGTGTGTATGTGTGTGTGTATGTGTGTGCGTGTGCGTGTGTGTATGTGTGTGTATGTGTGTGTGCATGTGTGTGTGTGTGCGTTCATACTAGAGAGAGAGAGAGAGAGATGTGATGAGAAAAAATATGTTAAAATTACATGTGTTCTTAAATACTCTATAAACATATGCTCGCATAGTAAACCATAACACACAGAGACAACATATACACATGTTTGAATATGTATATTTGTACACACATATGTGCCCTCACACAAATACACATGCGTGCAGATGTGCATTTGGGCAAATACACACACACACACACACACACATACACACACACACACACAACACACACACACACACACACACACACACACACACACAAACAAACACAAACACACACACACATTCTCTCTCTCTCTCTCTCTCTCTCTCCTCTCTCTCTCTCTCTCTCTCTGTCTCTCTCTCTCTGAATGATTGGCGCTTGGACTTTAATAACTGTCTATACTTTTTCCGTGCTGTAACATAAATTTGTCTGTCATTTTCATCTTTCGTTTTTCTGAATAAATTCAAGGCTCTTCTTGTCTCTTTTTTAACCTGATAACATTCAACATCAAACCATTTTGACCATTTATTCTGAGAGTTATGACATCTAGTAAGCATACAACTACTAGCCTCATTCAGACATTGTGTAAACAGCTCCAGAGCATCATCTATGTCATTGTCAAGTAGATTTAAGGCCCTGACAATTTTATTCTGCATGCTAAGGCTGTTGAGTGATTCAATAAATTCTTCTTTCTTATCATCTTTCCAAACTATTTTTTCTACTACACTATGTTCCTCTTTGTCTGCTTGTTCAACACTTGGTAGAGTCTCTAGCAAGCAATAGTTCAAATTCAGCACTGTTTTGGAAAGAGCTTCGAAGTATGGGATGTACTAACAGAAATAGAGTTACCAACAATATAAATTCTACAGAGTGGGTTAATTATTTCAAAGAGGTATTCCAAAGCAATAAAGGTATATTTAATAACTGTTTACATACAGAAGTAGATTTGTTAGAAGGAAATGAACATGAACTAAACAGAGAAATTACAAAAGAGGAAATAAATACAGCTATACACAAACTGAAGTCTGGTAAGGCATGTGGGATTGATGAAATTACTGCGGAAATGCTAAAAAATGGAACTAGCGAAGCTAAACAGTTCATATTCAAGCTTTTTAATACTATATTCAATAAAGGTATATATCCACAGATCTGGTCTAAAGCCATTATTATTCCAATTTATAAAAAAGGGGATCCAGAGTTAGTAGATAATTATAGAGGAGTATCATTACTGAGTATTTTATCCAAATGTTATACTTCTATACTAAACGCAAGATTGTATTCCTGGCTAGAAAATAATCACTTGATCTGTGAAAATCAAGCAGGTTTTAGGAAGAGATATCCTACAGTAGACCAGATTTTCAATCTATATTCAATTGTCCAGATGTGTATGTCCAAGAAAGGTCAAAAACTGTATGTTGCTTTTGTTGATTTCAAAAAAGCCTTTGACTTGATTAAACATGATAAACTTTTGAACTGTATAAAAAGTCAGGGGATAAAGGGAAAATTTCTTGCTTCACTATCAGCCATGTATAGCTCCTTATTATCTTGTATCCGAATGAATAGCCAGTTATCAGATTTTTTTGAATGTCCAGTAGGAGTCAGGCAAGGTTGTGTTCTAAGCCCCACGTTGTTTTCAATATTTATCAACCAGCTAGCTAATGATATCAATGAACAAGGAATACATGGGGTTCAGTTGCTACCCAATAGCATGGATATTTTTATTCTGTTGTTTGCAGATGATGTTGCACTATTTTCAACAACCCCAGGAGGTTTGCAGCATCAATTAAACATTTTGAAAGACTGTTGTAATGATTTACAGTTAAGTGTTAACATTAATAAAACGAAGGTGATGGTCTTTAGAAAAGGTGGATTTCTGTCAAAACAGGAGCAGTGGTATTACAATGGTATTAGGTTAGAAGTTGTAAATCAGTATTGCTATTTAGGGTTCAGTTTTACAACAAAGGTTAGCTGTAAATTAGGTACAGAGCATTTAGTTACGAAGGGAAGGAAGGCAGTGGTTCAGCTAAATAAAGTATTTCACAGGTATAAAGAGATGAATGCTAGTACCTTCTTCAAGATTTTCGATACTAAGATTCAGCCAATTTTATTGTATTCATCAGAAATATGGGGCACAAACAGACTAGAACACATCGAGAAAATTCATTTGATGGCATGTAAAAGATTTTTAGGAGTACCTGTAAGAACACCCAATAAGATGGTATACGGAGATTTAGGTAGATATCCACTTTATGTCAATTCATGTACAAGAACTATTAAGTACTGGTTAAAACTATTGCAAATAGATCAAAACAGAATACCATATAATGCCTACTGCATGCTGTTAGAGCTAGATAGAAATGGTAAATACTGCTGGATTTCAAAAATAAGGGAAATTTTATGTGAAACCGGTTTTAACATTGTTTGGATGCAACAAGGTGTTGGGGATGTAAAACTTTTCTTAGGTATGTTTAAGCAAAGATTAGTAGATATGTTCATTCAAGAATGGGATGGGACTATAAGAGATAAAGATAGGTATGACCATTACAGATCATTTAAAAGTATTTTTGTAAAAGAGCAGTATATAAACTCTATGGATGTCTACTGCTTTCGAGTAGCAATCACACAAGCAAGATTTAATGTTCTACCCCTTAATAATAATGTATATAGATATAGTGAGAATGATGGAGAAAAAATGTGTCCTTTTTGTAAAACAAAAGTTGAAAATGAAGCCCACTTTCTTTGGGAATGTTGCATATACACTGGCTTAAGAGAAAAGTTCTTAAGTGAGTGTATCAACGTACCTTTGCCCGATCTGTTCAAAGCAACAAATGATGAGTACAGGCATAGTTTGTCAAGATATATTTTTCATTCTATTAATAAAAGGAAGACAATGCTAATTCAAGATGTATATTAAAAAATGTTACGATTCGATATGTAATTGATGTGCATGATTTCCACAATTTTCCCGAAACATCATAATTTTGTGATTTGGTTATGCTTAATGTCATAATCATGATTTAGAATAACGTGTGTTTTGCTTCTTTGATCAGTTACGAATCAAACCTTTTGTGCATTTTGCTTTGCCAGTTATATGAATGAACACTTTATTACATCCCAAGCCCATGAAATGTATTGTGGTCCATGGCCAATGTACATTAAATCATTTCAGTGTTCAGTGTTCAGTGTTCAGTGTTCTCTCTCTCTCTCTCTCTCTCTCTCTCTCTCTCTCTCTCTCTCTCTCTCTCTCTCTCTCTCTCTCTCTCTCTCTCTCTCTCCTCTCTCTCTCTCTCTCCAGTGCATGCTTCAAAATGATTTGATCTTCAAAGGCTCTTGATACATTAAAACTAATGTGAACATGTCAGATGTAACTTGAAAGGAGTCATCTAAAATATCCTCATCATTCGGACTTCTCAGATATTGTATTCTTGGACATAACTATGTTCATCATCATTATCATCTCTGACTATCATTATCAGTGACCATCACCATTTTTTCGTGGGGGTGGGGGGGATACCAGGAGGTCTTTCGGTATAACTGGTAATCCTGTCTTCTGAAATTTCTGTATGGAAAATTTCCCCTTTTCTTTAACGTCCTCTGTTTTTGTCTTTTTTTTGTTTGTCTTTTTCCTTACCTCTGTCTTCTGTCTATCTCTCAAGCTTATTTTCTGTCTACCTAGCCCCATTCTCCTGTATGTTTTTTCAAGCAAATGTGGAATTTTTTGTTCTTAACTTTTTGATGAGCTGCTCTGAAGTCGGAATGTGTGGGCTGAGGCCAGTGGGCAGACCTCCTGCAGAGTGACAAGCACAGGAGAAGACCGGACACAATGCATTTCATCCAATATGGCCATGCAAACAGATATCAGGGGACGGGATAGCTCAGTGGTCATGAGCGCTCGATTGGGGTGGGGTGGGGGGTGGGGGGAGACTGTACTGAAGCCAAGGCGCGCATACGGTCACCCATCCAACTGGTAGCCACACTCGACGCTGCTTAACTTGACTGGGGGAAAGCGAGCGCTCTGACCACTTAGCTATCACACCCCCTTCTGGTCAAGTTACCATCTTAAATCAGCGAACAGAACACTGCCAGCTCCTGTCTCATCTCTATCACCTGAAAATAGCCCATAGGTGTACGTTTTCCTTGTGGCACAGGCCCACAGATCCCCTCCCATATCCTGCAGACCTGGCCCGCCCACCTCTAACCCACTGAGGTACCAGACATGGCCCAGCCCAGTAGAGCGTCCAGGCAAAAAAAAAAAAGGAGAGAGAATTGGCGTGATTGACGCGGCAGACTGCTGACTTCACCACCCCGGACCTGACTAACGAACGATTCAGCATGGCCAGGGAATGCAAAAACAAAACAAAAAAGTACTGTCATGTTCATTTTGTTCAAGTTAGTTGGGGACCCTGTAAGTCAGAGAAGTGGCAGGAGGAGGGTCTGTCTGCAGGTTCAGCTTGGGCACCCCGATAGTGTTGGGGCGGGTGGCGGGAATGAGCCGGGCTCCGCTTCTTTCCGGCACGAACGATTTCCTCCTCCTGTCCCCCGCTACATCGCGAGGATTCCTGTTGAGGGTGGACAGCACAGCTCTCCGCCTGTCTCTGACCTCAGTCCCTGTGCCGGCCTCGCTGTCTCTCTCTGTGATAGTGCGGAGTCTGGGAAAGAGCGGAGCGTTTCTGGGGTCATCCGCGTTAGTGGCGGAGGATTGGCGAGGCTCAGGGTCATTGTCTCTATCGCGATGGCTCAGGTCAGACACGTCCACGCTGGCGCGTCTCGGGGGAAGGACGACATCAGCTGAAGGCCTCATGTACCCGCTCTCCAGGGCGGAACTCCTCCTGAACACGGGAGGAGGGGAGGGGGTGGTGACCACACTGGCTCCACGCAAGTGATTGTACGGGTCGGCCCAGGTGGGGTTGTACAGCCAGTCTTCAGTCCGAGACGTCTCGGCAGGGTCCTCAGCGTCAGAGTCCTCCTTCCCCTGCAGCTTGGTCCTGGGGGTGCACAGGAGATCCAGGTCTTCCTGGCTGTAGCCGGGTAGGAGAGGACTGGCGTGAGGTCGGCTGGGGGTGGTGTCGTCGGGGAGGACCTGATCGGGGGGCCTCGGGCTGACTGCCGACTGCGGAGACCCTGTAGCCTGAAGAGGAAGGAGCGGCGGGGCTGCATCCACTCCTCTGGAGAAGAGTGGCGGCTCTGAAGCCTGGCTTCTGCGGTTCGGGTTGTCTTCTTCTTCTGCGAGTTTCAAGGTGGTTGCCGCCATCATGTTGCGGTGCAGTGCAGACTGCATGGCTTCCACTCCAGTCACCTGTGTGTGGACGGACACTTTTTTGTTTCGTGAAGAGAGAAAGAATCTTAAGAAGTTGTGTTCATGACAGTAAGAATGTAAACTTTTTTCGTATGTCGGTCTCTGTCTGTGTCTGTGTCTGTCTCTGTCTGTCTGTGTGTCTGTCTGTGTGTCTGTCTGTCTCTGTGTCTGTATATCTGTCTGTTTGTCAGTCTGTCTGTCTCTCCCCATGGCTATCATCTCTCTCTCTCTCTCACACTCCCGCCCCCTCCCCCCCCACACATCCGCTCACTTCACCACCACCACCACCACCACCACCACCACCACCATCGTCTCTCAAATCTTAGGTCCAAGTCCTACTACTCAAACATCCCCACCCACCCCACCCATCCAATCCACCCACGCCAACCAACTAACCACCCACCCACCCAAACCAACCAAACCAACCAAACCAACCAGCCAAAACAGCCAACCAACAACCAGCTAAGCAGCCAACCAACCAAACCAATCACCCTTCCACCCTCACACGCCAACCAACCAACCAACCAACCAACCAACCAACCAACCAACCAACAACAACAACAATAACAGCAGCAGCAGCAGCAACAACAACAGCAACAACAACAATCAACAACACACACAGACACACACAGAGACACACACAGAGACACACACAGAGACACACAGACACACAGACACACACAGACACACACAGACACACACAGACACACAGACACAGACACACACACACACACACACACACACACACACACACACACACACACACACACACACACACACACACACACACACACAACCAACAAACCAAACCAACCACCCAAACCAAACCCAAACTTAACAACCAAACCAACCAACCCAACCAAACCCCCCCCCCCCTCCTCACACACACAACCCACACCGACCCTCACCTTGGTCTCCTCAATGGTGCGGCAGAGCGCGGAATACCCATGCTCCATCAAAGCCGCCATGAAGGCATCATAAGCCCTCAGGCCTCTCTGGAGCAGCACGCCCCACAGGACGGTCCAGGTCAGCACGTGCCGACCCTGCACGGCCTTCAGGAGGCCCTCCTCCAAGGTGGTCATGACCCCGTCCTGCAGCAGGGGCGGGATGACGTGTTCCGGGTCCACCGTGTCCTCGATCAGGTCTCTGTTGGCGGTCAGCCTGCGGGCGTATTCGTTAGGGTCCTGGGGGGCTCGTCTGGGATGCAGCTCTGGGATGTCTGGTAGCTCGATCTGTGTGTGTATAGTAGGCACCCATCATCATCATCATCATCATCATCATCATCATCATCATCATCATCATCATCATCATCATCATCATCATCATCATCATCATCATCATCATCATCATAATATAAAAAATAAAATGGAGGCTTATATAGCGGCGAATTCCCCAAAAAACATGGGCTCACCGCGCTGTACAATCAAATCAATCATCAGTCTCGGAAGACTATGGAGTTACGCTCTAGTCTTTTAGAGCGCAAAGCCTGGGTAAGTAAGTAAGTATGGAGGGAAGCTGTTACCCATGCAGCAGACCCCCCTCCCCCCTCTCTCCACGCGGAA
>JASPKP010007837.1:0-12279 GCA_030674155.1 Stramonita haemastoma | reverse complement strand
TTTCCCCAACTTTAAAAATTTTCCCTTTTACATTTACCCTTGAAAACAAACCCCCAATATTAATTAAAAAAAAACCCAAAAATTTTTTTGGGAAAATTTTATTTTTTGGGGGTCCCAAATTTTTTTTTGGGCCTTTTCCAAAAACACATTTTAAAAGGAAAGGAAAAACATGGGGTTTTAATTTCTTCTCACCTCTCTCTTCCCTCTTCCCCTTCCCCTCTCCCTTTCTCTCTCTTCTTCCCCTCTCCCCTCTCCACCCTTCTTTCTTTTTTCCCAATTCCCCCCTTCCCCCCCCCCTTTCCCTCCCTCCCCTCCCCCCCTCCCTCTCCCCCTCCCCTCCCCCCCCTCCCCCCCCCCCTGCTCCCCTCCCCCCACCCCCCCACAACCCAACCCACACGCCCCGCGCCGGGGGGCCGGGGGCGTTTGCGCGGGGGGACATTAGAAACTACCCAAGTTTCAAAAAAAAATTTTTTTGTTTTTTTTTTTATAGTTTTTCCCAAATTTTTTTTTAACCCTCCTTTCTTTTTTAAAATTTTGAATATAAAAAAAGGCGGGGAAATTTAATTCACCCCCCTTTTTTTACTTGGGGTTGGGTGAGGGGTCATGGGTTTGGCCAAACTTTTCCCACATTTTTACCGTTTTCCACCCACCCCCCAGGGGAAAAGGGGAACAAGGCAAAAAACCATTGGCGGGGTTTTCCCAATGGAGGGAGGGGGGAAAAATTTAATAACTTTAGGGGGGGGCCCCTGTTTTTCTTTTGGGGTTTCCTTGTTCCAAAAAAAAAAAAAATTTGCGGAAAAAAAATTTAACCGGGAAAAAAAAAGGGGCCGGGGGTTCCCCTTTTGGGGGCTGGGGGGAAAAACTTTTTGGGTTTTTTGGGTTTTTTTTCTTCCCAATAAAATTTTTTTAACCAAATTTTTTTTTTCCAAGGGCCCCTTTAGACCAAAAAAAGGGCCCCCTTTTTTCCCCTTTTTTTTTTTCTGGCAACCATTTAAAATGGGGGAAAAAAAGTTTTTTTTTTTAATTTTCCCCCGCCCCCAAAGGGGGGGGTGAAGTTTTTCCCCCTTTAAAGGGACACCCCAAAATTCCAAACGGGGTTTGGGGGTTTTTAGCCTTGGGGAAACCGGGGTCACCTTTTTCCCTGGGGGGAAAGAAAACCCTTTCCCCCCCCCATGATAGGGGGGGATTTTAAGGGTTTCTTTTTTGGGGGGGGAGGTAATCCCTTTTTAAAAAAAAACTCCAAATCCGTTTTCCAGCCCTTTTATTTTTGGGTCAGTCATTAATTTTTTAAATTTTTCACCCCCCTTTAAAAATTTTTCCTTTTGGGTCCATTTTTTCCAGCCCTCGGAAACCCCCTTTTAAAAGGGGATTTGTTTTTTTTAAAAGGGGCCCCCCAATTTTCGTTTCGGGTTTTTTCATTTTTCCCTTTTCTTTTTTTTTTTTTTCCAAAACCAACTTTTTTTTTTTGCTCTTTCCCCTTTGGGTTTTTTTCTTTTTTTTCATTTTCCTTAACAATTCCCCTTTTTTAAAGGGGTTTGCCAATTTCCCTTCCCAAAATTTCCCGGGGTAGCGTTTCTGTTCCCCTTTTTTCCCCACCTTTTTTTTCCCTTTTTCTTTAAACAAAAAGGCCCAAGGTTTCCCCGAAAGGGGGGCTACAACTTTCTTTCAGGGGGGGAGGCTCCTGGGTTGCCCCTTTTAGGAGGGGGGGGGAATAAAGGGTAAAAAAACCCACCCCAACCGGGATTTTTAGCGGGGTTTTTGCCCGGGGGGGTTTTATTCCCTTCCCTTTCCCTTGGGCCAGGGCCGGGGTTTAAAGCTCCCACATCCCCAACGGTTGCAAAAAAAAAAAAAAGGGGGGGGGCCCTGGGTTTTTTAAAATGGGGCGAGGAGAAAAAACCTCCCTTTTAACCCCCCGGGCCCAATTGCACCTTTCCCCAATTTTTAAAAGGGTCGGAAATGAAACTGGGGGTTTTGATTTTTTAAAAATTTTTCCCCACGCCCGGGGGGGCCAATTTGGATTCCCAAAAAGGGGTGGCCCAAAGCGGGCCAAAAAAAAGGGTTTTTGGGATATTAAAAAAACCCACCCCCTACATAAATTGTCTTCAATTTCATTTTTAAACTGACTCAGGGCAAAGGAAACAGGAACCTTCCCGGTTTTTTTAAAATTTTAAAATCGGGGCTTAAATTTTTAAATTTTAAGTTTTTTTTACCCCTTTAAAGCGGGCCCGGAAAAATGTTTTCCCCCGGGGAAAGGGGGAAGAGAGGGGGAAGGAGGGGAGGGGAGATAAGGGAGGGGGAGAGAGAAAGAGGGGGGGGAGAGGGGGGAAGGGGGGGATAAAAAAATGGGGGGGAGAAGGGGGGAGGGGGGAAAAGGGGGGAAGGGGGGGACAGACGGGGGAACGGGGACGGGGGGCCCGGGGGACATACGGGGGACAGACGGGAAAACCGGACGGGGACGGGGGAAACCCAAGCCCCGGGGCCCAAGGACGGGGGGGGAAAAAAAAAAGGGGAAAAAGGGGGGTGGGGGGGGGGAAAAAAAAAAAAAGGGGGGGGAAAAAGGGGGGAAAAAAAAAAGGGGGAAGGAGGGGACAGGGGGGAAAAAGGGGGGACCAAAAGAAAAAAAAAAAGGGGGAAAGGAAAAAAAAAAAACCCCCCCCCAAAAAAAAAAAAAAATTTTTTTTTAAAAAAAAAAAAAAAAGAAAAAAAACCCCCAAAAAAAAAAACACCCCCCCAAAAAAACCCCTTTTAAAAGGGGGGGGGGGGGGGGGAAAAAAACCCAAAAAAACCCCCCCCCCCGGGGGGGCCCCCCCCCCAAAAAAAAACCACAAAACCCCCCCCCCCAAAACCCCCTTCCAAAACCAAAAAAAAATTTTTAAAAAAAAAAAAAAAACCCAAAACCCCCCCTTTTCCCCCTTAAAACCTTTTAAAACCCCCCCCCCAATACAAAAAAAACCCAAAACCAAAAAAAAAAAACCCCCAATCCCAAAAAAAAAAAAAAAAAAAAAAAAAAACCCCCAAAACCCCCCAAACCAAAAAAAAAAAAAACCCCCCCCAAAAAAACCCCCAAAAAAAAAAAATTTTAAAAAAAAAATTTTTTAAAAAACCCCCAAAACCCAAACCCAAAATTTAAAAAAAAACCCCCCTCCCCCCCCCAAAAAAAAAACCCACCCCCCATAAAAAACAAATCCCCCCAAAAAAAAAAAACCTAAACCCTTTTAAAAAAAAAATTTTTCCCCAAAAAATTTTCCCCCACCCCCCCCAAAAAAACCCCCACTTCCCCCCCAAAAAAAAAAAATTTTAAAACCTTTTTAAAAGGGCCAAACCCCCCCAAAACAAAAAAAAAACCCCCCAAAAAAATTTTTAAAAACCCCCATTTTTTTAACCCCAAAAATTTTTTCCCCAAAAAAATTCCCCCCAACAAAAAAAAAAAACCTTACCCCCGGGAAAAAAAAAAAATTTTTTTAAAACCCCAAAAAAACCCCCCCCCAAAAAAAAAACAAAAAAATTTTAAAAAAAAACCCCTTTTTAAAAAATTTTTTAAAAAAAAAAAAGGGGGGGGAAAAATTTGGCCAAATAAAAAAAGGGGGGAAATATAAAATCCGGTTTTAAAAAAAACCAAAAAACAAACTTAAAAAAAATTCATACTCTCTAAAAGCGGTTGGGGTTAATTTTTTTTTTTAATTTTTTAAAAAACGAAGTTTTTGGGGAGTTTTTTTTTTAAAATTGTGCTGGTTTTTGGCTTTTGGGGATGACTTTTTTTCAACACCGGTTTTTTTTCCGGGCCCTTCCCTTTTTTAAAAGGGGAAGGGGAAATTAATACATTTTTTTAAAAAATTTAAAAAAATTTGTTGGTTTAAAAAAGGGGGAAAATTTTTTTCTTCAAATTTTTAAAAACAGGTTCCAAAAAAGGGGGGCCAAACCAAATTTTTTTTGTATTAAAAAAGTTAAAAACCCCAATTGGGGCATTAACTTTCCCCCCAATTTTTGGGAAAAATTTTTTAGGAAAAAAAAATTTCGTCGGGGAAGGGGGGGAGGGCCCCTTTTTTTTTTTTCTGTGAAAATAAAAGGATAAAATTTCCCAAAATTGAATCGGGGGCTGGTTTTCGGGAAAAAAAGGTTAAAATTTTTAACGACAGAACATTGGGTTAAAAGCAAAACAATTTTTCCCAAAATTAAAAACCATTTTGGCCACAAAAAAAAAACCCAAAAACTTTTCCCCAATTTTCCCTTTTCCCTTTTAAAAAGTTAAAAACCTACCCCCCCCCCCCCCCCCCCCCTTCTCTTTTTAATTTTTGGGGGGCTATTATTTTTTTTTTTTTTTTTCAAATTTTTCTTTTTTGGGGTTTTTCCCTAAAAAAAAGGGGGGGGGGGGACTTGGATTTTAAAGAAGCCCCCCACGCGGGCTTATCTTTTTTCCTCGTTTTAAAAAAAATTTTTGGCCCTTGGCCCTTTTGCCTTCCCTTTTCCCTTTGGCCTTGCCGGGCCTTGTTTTGGGCCCTTCTCTCTCCTCTTCCCCCTTTTCTTCCTTCTCCCCTCTTTTTTTTTCCCCCTTTCTTCTCTCTCCTCTTTTTCTCCTCCTCCCTCTTTTCTCCTCTTCCTTTTTTCTTTTTCCCTTTTCCCCTCCCCTCTCTCTTTTTCCTTTGTTGGGCTAAACTTTTTCCCATCCAAAATTGAGAAATCCCTTTTTTTCCCCACATTTTGTCCCTTTTTAATAAACACGGGGGGTTTAAAAATTTTATTTGGATTTTTTTTTTTTTTTTGTTGTTTTGTTTTTTTTGGAGGGGGGGTTTTTTTTTTGGTTGTTTGGTTTGTTTGTTTTTTTGTTTGTTTGTTTTGTTTTTTTTTTTTTGGGTTTTTGTTTTTTTTTTTTGGGTTTTTTTGGGTTTTTGGGTTTTTTTTTTGGTTTTTTCCTTTTATTCAAATAAAAAAATTCTTTCTTTGGTTTTCTTATTTTTATTTTTTTTCGTTTCGGGGGAATAGGGTTTCCTTTTTTTTATAAACCATTCCCTTTTTAATTTTTGGTATCTCGGGGTTCTTTTTTTTTAAACCGGGTTTGTTTTTTCCCTTTCCCTCCCCCTTTTTATTAAAAAAAATCTTTTTTTTTTTTTTGGGAACTTTTTTTAAAGGGAAAAAATTTTTTGGTTTTTATTTAATTTTTTTCACCCAATTTAAAAAAACTTCCCCACCATGTTCCCCTTTTGGTTTGGGATCTTTTTTTAATTTTTTTTCCCCCTTTTTTTTTTTTTCTGTTTTTTTTTTTGTTTTTTTGGGTTTTTTTTTGTTTTTTTGTTTTGTTTTTTTGTATTTTTTTTTGTTTTTTTTATTCAAATAAAAAAAGCCCATCATTTATTCTTTTTTTTCTATTTTTTTTTTTTCTAAATTTAGTGCCTTTTTTATAAAAAATTCCCCTTAATATTGTAACCTCTTTTCTTTTTTTTTTTTAAACCTGTTTTTTGGGGGATACTTGGAAAGGTTTTCTTTTGCTTTTTTGGGGTTTTTTTTTTTCCCAATTTTAAATTTTGGGTTTTTTTATTTTTGGGGGCTTTTCTTTTTTCCTTAAAGGGGTTTACCCTTTAAAAAAGGGGGGGGGGAACTGGATGAAAAAAAAAGAAAACAGGGAAGGGCTTTCTTTTAAAATCCTCGAAATAAAAAGTTTTTTCCCCTTGGGGCCTCATCTTTTTTTCCTCATCCCCCTTTTCCCCTCTTTTTTCCCCTTCTCCCCCCTCCCCTTAATCTCTTTTCCCCTTCCTTTACCTCTCTCCCCAATTTTCCCCTCTCTAAAAAAATTTAAATTATGAAAAAAAAAGAAAAAAAACCTTTCTTTTTTAAAAAAAGGGTTTGGGGAAAAAAGGGTTTTTAAAAATTTGCGGGATGTCAATTTTTCAAAAATTTTAAAGTGAAAAATTGGGGGTTTTTGGGGCATCCAAAGCGGGAAATTTTTTCCAAAATTTTTATTTTTTCCAATTACAAAAAATTTCAATTTTTTTTTTATTTTTTTTTCCCGGGAAAGGGTTGGGGGTTGGGGTTAATTTTTATTTTGGAACCCCAAAAAACCCCTTTTTTTTTATTTGTTTTATTTTTTAATTTTTCCAAATTTTCCCTTTTCCCAAAGAAAAAATTTCTTACCCAGGGTGGGTTTTTTTGGGGGGGAATAAAGTTTTTTTAAAAATGGGAAAAAATTTTGGGCCCCAATTTTTGTAATAAAAAAAGTTTTAAAAAATTTTATAAAATTTAAATTTTACCCTTTTTTTGGAAATATTGGATTAGCAAATTTTTTTTTGGAAACGGGGTTTTAGGGGTTAAATTCTTTTTGGATTTTTTAACCCAATTTTTTTGCCCCCCCCCACATTTGCTCTTGCTTTTAGAAAAAATAATTTTTTAATGGTTTAGGGGTTTTTTGGGGAAAAATTTTTAAAAAACAAACGTTGTTGGGGTTTTTATAAATTTAAATTTTGGATTTTCCCATTTGTTATTTTTGGGGGGAGGGTCTAAAATTTAAAAACAGGACCCCGGGGGAATAATGTTTTTAAATTAAAATTTGGGGAAGGGTTTTTTGGGGGGTTTTGTTTTGGGGGGTTTGGTTTTAAACCCAAAACCCACCTTTTTAACAAAAAAAATTTTCGGGGGGAACGTAAACAAAAAACCATTTTTGGTTTTTTTTTTTTCCAACTTTTAGAAATCTGAAATTTTTTTTTGTTTTTTCTCATTATTTTTTTTTTAAAATGGTCGTGTTTAATGTAAAATTTTTTGGGGGGGAATTTAAACACCTACAAGGTTTCCCCAGGATGCATTTTAGGGGTGGGATTTTTTTTTGGCCCCAAGTCTAGGGGTTTTATTTTTTGGTTTGGGTTTCGGGGGTTTTTTTATTCCTTAGTTTTTGTAAATTTTTTCTTTTGGGGGTTTTCGGGTTTCCATCAAACTTTTTGTTTTTAAAACCGTTCTAAAAATTTTTGCCCCCACTGGAAAATCAAAAAAAAAAAAAAGGGTAAAATTTTTTCTTTTTTTAAAAAAAAACATATAGGGGTTTAAAGAAAAAAAAAACAGGTTTTGTAGAAAATTTTTTGAAATGGTAAAAAAAATTTTGGGCAAAAAAGGGTTTTTCCTTTTTTGGCTGTTTGTTTTGGGGGGGGGGGGGGGGGGGGGGGGGGGGGGGGGGGGGGGAAGAGGATTAGTGGCCCATTGTTTTCCCCAATGTCTTTTTTACCCAGCCATTTTGGTTTGTTTTGGGGAAAAAAAATTTTTTTCCTGAATGGTCAAAACCCTTTATTTTTGTTAAGGGGTTTTTTGAGTTTAAATTGCAAAAAAAAGGCCAAACAAAAAAAATTAGACAAAAAATTTTGGGGGGGAAAAAAATTTTCAAAAATCCAAAAACCAGGGGGAAAAATTTTAAAATTTAAAAAATCCCTTTAAAATTGAAAAAAAAAAAAATTATACAAAAAATTCCCTTAAGATAAAAAAAAAAAAGGGTTTTTTGGGAAAGGGGAAAAAAGGGTTTTTTAAAAGGGTTTTGGTCGACAAATTTTGGAATGATCCATTTAATTTTTTGGGTTCGGGCAAAAACGGGAAAAATTGGGGGGGGGGTGGGAAAAAAAAAGGGAACAAAATAAAAAAAAGGCTTTTTTAATCCCCTTCAATTTAAAAGGAAAAAATACCTTTTAAAAAAATTTTAAATTTTTTTTTAACAAAATGCAAATGATTGAGTAAAAAAATGTAAAAGCCCTAAATTTGAATCTTTTCCGGGGGGGAAAAACCAACTTTGGCATTTTAATGGGGGGGTTTTTTAATTGGGGGTTTAAAAAATTCCATTTGGAATAAATTTTTAAAAGGGGTGGGGCCTTTGGAAGGGGGAGGGGGTTGGGTGGGCAAGGGGAATTTGGGGAAATTAAATTAAAAAAAAAACTTTTTTGTACCCCAAAAATTTATAAAAATTTTTAAACCAAAAGGGGGTAAAATTTTCCAAAGGGAATTTGGCCCAAAGGGGCCAATTTGGTTTCCATCCCAAAAATTTTTTAAACCAAAAAAGGGTTTAAGGCAGGGGTTAAATTTTGTGGGGGCCCCAATTTTTTGGGGGGTTTTATCTTTTTTTAATTTTTTAATTTTTAAAAAGGTTGCTCCCCGGGGAACAATTTTTTAAAAATTTAAAAGGGGTTTTTTCCCTTTTGGGCCCTGGAAAAAAAAAAAATTTAAAAAATTTTAATATTTTTGAAAAACCCCAAGGGAAAGGGTTTTCTTAAAAAGGTCACTCTATTTTTGGGGGAAACCCCACTTTTTTTTTGTTTATACTTTTTTTGTGCAGAATGCGGGGTTTCCCAGGGGAGGGGGTTTAAAAGGGGGGTTTTGTATTTTGGGGCTTTTGTTGTTTTTTAAAAAAAAAAAAGTTTTTGGGATTCAGTAATAACACGATAAATTTTTTTTCCCGGGTGTATTGGGGGAAAGGCCGGGGGATTTTAAGGGGGGAAAGATTTTTTTTTTGGTTTCGTTTTGAAAAAAGGAAATTTGTTTTTGGGGGGCCAAAAAGTACCCCTTTGTTTGTTAGATAAAAAAATTTTTGGGGGAATAAACAAAAGTTTTTTAAAAAGGGCCCATTGGGGGTTTTGCCCCCAAAGGGATGTGTTTTTGGGTCCGGACTTTTATTTAAAATTTTTTTCTTTAACCAGTTTGGGCCAAAAGTTTTAATGTCAAAAAAAAGGGTTTAAAAAATGGGGCATTCACAAATTCCCAAAAGGTTTTTTTGGAAATTTTTTCTTTCATCCCCTTTTTTGAAATCCCGGTTTGTTTATTTTTTTTTCATTTTTCCCCCCCGGGGGGGCCCGAAAAAAACCCAGTTGAATGTTTTTTTTATGGCTGTTTTTTCAAAAAATTAAAAAATTAAAAAAGTAAAAAAAAGATAAAAAAAAAAAAATTAGGGGGTTTTCAAAAAAAGGGTTGGGAATTTTTTTTTTTTGGGTAAGAATGAAAACTTGGGTTTTTGGGAAAATTCAAAAATTTTGGGAAAAGGGGAAATTAAATAATTTTTGGGGATTTGGGTTTTTAAAATTTTTTTCAAAAAAGTTCAGTTTTCAAAGTTGGTTTTAGAAAAATTCCAAATTTTAAAAAAAAGGTAAGAAAAGGTTTTTATTTAATTTTAAAATTTAAAGGCTTTTTTTGAAAAAAAAAAAGGATTTTTAACCCATAAAAAATTTTTTCTTTAAATTTGTTTAAATTTTAAAAAAAAAAGGCCTTTTACTATTTTTATTCCCTCGGGAATTTCTGGGTTTAAGGTCGAAAATTAATTGTTTAAAAAGTTTCCCCTTTTTAAAGGGGGGCTTTGTAAGCGTTTTCTAGGGGTTTTCCTAAAAAAAAAACCCGGGAAACAAAAATGGGGGAAAATGGGGGGGAAGCGGGGTTTTGGGAAAATTCCCTTTTTGTTAAATTCGAGTTTTTTAATTAAATTTACGATTTTTTGGGGTTTAAAAATTTATTTTACAAAAATTGGGTAAAACCCCCACAAAAACGTCTTTTCCGGGGGGCCATTTTTGGAAAATCCAAGGCAAAAGGCTTGGGTTTACCCAAAAAAAAAAAAGATGGGGGGGTTTTTACAAACTTTTAAGAGTGTTTTATTGGTGGGTTTTTTTAATTTTTTTTGAAAGGGTTTTGGGCAAAAAAAGGTTTTTGGGGGATTTTGGGGACAATTTATGCTTAATTTCAAGCAGGGGGAATTTTTTTAGAAAAAAGGGGTTTTTTTTTTAAAGGAAAGGGGCAAATGTTGCTATTTTGAAAAATAAAAGGGTTTACTCTATTTTACGGGTAAATTAAAAAAAACTTGTTTTTAAAAAAAAGGAAAAATTTTATGTTTTTACTGTTTTTAAAATTTGGGCCTTTTGCCCCACAAGCCAGGGGAAAAGGGGGTTCCAACCTTTTTAAAAATTAACCCCAAACTTTTCCAAAGATCCCCAAAAATTAATGTTTCAAGAAAAAAAAAATTGTTTCCCTTTTCGAAAAGTTTTTTTTTAATTTTGAAAAAGGGGAATAACCATTTGTTTAAGGTATTTTTCCCAAAAAAGTTTTGCGGGGTTTCTCGGGGAAAAAAATTTTTTTTTTTCCTAACATTAGTCTTTGGGCCCTTTTTGCCCAAGCTGTTCTTTTTTTGCTAAAAAATTTACATTTTTTTTTTCCTTTGCGGGTTTACCCAAAATTTACTTTTTTTCTTTTCCCATTGGGGGAAGAAGAAAAAATTTCCCGGGGGCCCAATTTTCCCAAAAATAGAAAACCCAAAGTTTTAAAAAAAAGTTTTAAAAAAGGGTGGGTTTCCCCAATTAATTGTTTTCCCCAAATTTTTAACTAAAAAGCGGGAAAAATTTATTTTAAAAAATGGGGTTTTTCATTTTTTATTTTTTTTCTTTTCCTTTTACCCAAAATCTTTTTTTTCCTTTTTTTTTTTCCCCTTTTTCTCCTTTTTGGGTATCTTTGTTTTTTTCGTTAACGGGGGTTTTGGTTTTTTTTTCCCTTAAATTTGAAATCAAAAAAAAAATTTAAAAAGTTTTTTAATTATAATAACATCTGAATTTTTCATTTTCTCCCTATTTTTCAACCCCAATTTCCCTTCAAAAAAATTTTAAAAAAATTTTTCCCTAAAAAAAACCCTTTAAAAAATAAACCCCAAAAAAAGGGGGCCTTTTTGGGGGAAAGGCCAAATGCCCAATTTTGTTTTTAAAAATGGGGATTTGGAATTTTAAAATTTTAAGGGTTTTTTTGAGGGGGGGGGCTTTGGGGGGGGAAATTTTTTTTTTGTATAATTAAATCATTTTAAGTTTTAACTTTTAGGTATCCTTTTTTTGAGGGGGGTTGAAAAAATTTTTTAAAAAAATTTTGTTTTCGCCCAGCGTTTTTAAAAAAAGTGGGGGAAAGGGGCTTTTTTTTTGGATTCGGGGTTCAAGGGGGAAATTTTGTTTTTTTTAAAAAATTCTTTTGCTCTTTGGGAAATTTTGAGGGGTTCTCCCCCCAAAAAATTTTTTTTTGTATGGGGAATTTTTTTAAAATTAACAATTTTAAAGTCATTTGCTTTTTTTTGGGCAGGGTTTTTTTTTTTGTTTTTTGGGCCAGCGGGGGCCCGGGGGAGGTGGGGGGGTAGATTTTTTTTGGGTTTTGATTTTTAACCCCGGGAAATTTTTTGATTTAATTTTTAAAAAAAACGGGCATTAGTTTTGTGTTGTTTTGAAAAATTAAACCCCGTTTTATATTTTATAAAATTTTTTTTAATTTTTTCCCCAAAATGTGTATTGGGGGCCCAAAGGGGGGCCGTTTTAAACTTTAAAAAACAATTTCCCGGGATTTTTCCGGGATTTTCTTTTCCTCCTCATTCTCTCTCATCTCCTCTCTTCTCCTTCTCTTCTCTTCCCTTTTTTCCCCCCCCCCCCCCCTTTTTTTTCTTCCCCTTTTTTCACTCCCCCCCTTTTTAAAAAAAAAAAAAACCCTCCAAACCCCCCCCTTTCCCAAACCCCCAAACCCCCCCCCCCAAAAAAAACCCCCCCAAAAACCACCTCCCCCACCAAAAACCCAAAACATTTTTTCGGGGGGCCCCTTTAAAAACCCCCAAAGATCCCTGTCCCCTTTTTTTTCCCCCAAAAAAAGGGGGCCCCCGGGACATTTTTTTTGTTTAAACATTTTTAAAAAAAATTGGGAAAAAAATTTTTTTTAAAAGGGGGAAAAAAAACCGGGGTTTTTTTCCCTTTTTTTTAAATTTTTTTTGGGGGGAGTTTTTGTCCCTTAAATCTTTTTCTTTTTAAATTTTTTTAAAAAAACCCAAAAAAAACAAAAAGAAAAAAAAAAATTTTGGGGGGGGGTGGGGGGGGGAAAAAAGGGAAGGGAAGGGGGGGGGAAAAAAAAGGGGGGAAAAAAAAAGGGGGGAAGGGGGGGGGAAAAAGGGGGGGGGGAAAAAAGGGGGGAAAAGGGGGAAAAGGCGGGGGGGGAAAAAAAACAAAAACAAAAAACAAAAAAAGGGGAAAAAAGGAGAGGGAAAAAGGGAAAAAAAAGGGGGAAAAGAAAAAGAAGAAGGGGGAAAAAGAAAAAAAGAAAAGGGAAAGAGAAAAAAAAAGGGAAAAAGGGGGGAAAGAAAAGGGGAAAAAAAAAGGAAAAAGTTTGAAAAAGGAAGAAAAAAAAGGGGAGGAGGAGAGGGAAAAAGGGGAGGGGAAAAAGGGGGGAGGGGGAAAAAAATTGGGGAAAGGGAAAAGGGGGGGGGGTTGGGGGAAAAATTTGGGAAAAGGGAAAAAAAAGAAAATGGGGGGGAAAAAAAAAAAAAAG
>JASPKP010007836.1:0-12279 GCA_030674155.1 Stramonita haemastoma | reverse complement strand
TGAACCCTTCCCTGCCTATTTAATATTTGGTTTGAAGTATTAATTTTCATTCCTTTTGAGTTGGTGTATGAAAAAAGGTTCCCCCCTTTTTAAAATGAAGAGTTGATAAACCATGTCATGTTCCAAAATTTTCTATTGACTTTGTTTATACATAGGTTTCTTTCAAAAATTTCTTTCTTATAAAGATTGTTGAAAAAATATTAAAGTTTACTTTTTATAATAATTATTGATATAAACAGTTTTCTTTTTTCATTTCCCAAAATTTTTCTTTAACCCTATAAATAAATTGCTAAAAAAAAAAGTTTTCCTTTTTTCTATTTCATCAATCCGTTGAAAAGTGCTTGGGTGCCCTGATAGTTTTGTTTGGTTTATAAGTTATAAATTACGAGTTTCCTCTCGTTTTATTCTGGTGGTATGATTATAAAGCTGTATATTATTTGTAAATCCTTAGATGGTTTGATATAAGCTGGGCTAGAGATTATTTGAGGGCTTGTTTCCCCAATTGTCTGATTGGATAATGGCTTTGAAATGATTTTTTTTAGTGTTTGCAAAACTCCAGAGGTTTTTTTTGGCGTTGTTTTTGTGAATTCAAATGAAGTATTTGTCCATATGCATTTAAATCATAGTCCCATTGTGAACCTTGTTATATACAGTCCCTGATATCAGGTCATCTCTAGCTCTATTTTCCCTGAATGCATTCAGATGATCTGTTTAAAAATGAAGTCTGGTATAGTCCTGTCACAACTGATGTTAGGTCAGGAAATAGTCATCTTTATTTGTAGTGACCACACTGCAATACCCGCTGAATGAATTTCGAGAGCAGAAGGTTGTGAAATGAATACAAGTGTGATTGCCCCCCCCCCCCCCCCCCCGAAAAAAAACAACTAGACCCAGGAAAAACAAATGCACAAAAGTCAGGAAAGCATGCAGCAAAAGCCAGAAAAAAAGAATTAAAGAATAAAAACTTAAAACTACCACAAACACACTAGAGCAAACATAAACCCAGACAAATGTATATCACTCGTTTACACGTGTAGAAACGCATGCAGCAAGCAGCACACACTAGAGCAACAATAAACCCAGCCGACTGTTCACTGCCGCTGAACATGAATAGACACAGGCAGCAATTCACACTGGGGCAGTTAGTGCTCTGGACGTAGGTAAGAGAAGTGCTGACTCGGGTTCATGGATGACAGGGGAAAGAAGGGAAGGGAAAGGGGCACATTTTTCCTTTTTTGTTGTTGCTTTTTTGAGGTTTTTTGTTTTTTTGCCAATGAAGAGAGACGTGTGAAGCACCCACCAAAAAGATATGAAAAAGATGGTGCTCCATGATCTGCATGCAACTGAGGCCTTAAAAAAAATATATATATATATTTGTGTGTGTGTGTGTGTGTGTGTGTGTGTGTGTGTGTGTGTGTGTGTGTGTGTGTGTGTGTGTGTGTGTGTGTGTGTGTGTGTGTGGTTTCATTTCGAAGATAATGAAATAAGCACTCGTGTGCTTTTTTGCATCCAGCCCCCGTGTTTATGCAGCTTCGAAAATTTTTGTCATCTGCTCCCACTGACACACAATGGCCTATTCTTCCGAAAAGCAGAACGGGTTTAAATGTGTGCGGAAGATGTTCTGCGTGCGTTCACACACGTGACCTCGGATTATAGTCTCATCCGAAGGACTCTGTGTGTGTGTGTGTGTGTGTGTGTGTGTGTGTGTGTGTGTGTGTGTTGTGTGTGTGTGTGTGTGTGTGCGCGCGCGCGCGTGCGCGCGCGCGCGTGTGTGTGTGTATGTGTGTATGTGTGTGTGTGATTTTCTTAAAGGTGGATTCATTGATTTATTAAAGAAAATTTTGGTCTTGCTGTGATGGCCAGTAATGTTAAAACTAAAATATGTGATTTTGCGATTTATTTGTTGGGGTTTCATATGTAATATTTGTGTGTGCTTTGTTATATTTTTTTGTGTAAAGCTGGATTGACTGATGTGCTCAAGAAACAATTTTGTCTTGCTATGACAGTGTGTAATGTTACAAAGATTGAAAATTATTTAGGGTTTTTTGTTTTTTTGTTTTTTGTTTTTTGCCAATGAAGAAAGACGTGTAGAGCACCCACATACAAGAGAACAAAGAAATAAAAAAAAAGAAAAGATGGTGCTCCACGATCTGCATGCAACTGAGGCCTTTAATATATATATATATATATATATATATATATATATAGATATATACATATATATATATATATATATATATATATATATATATATATATATAATATATATATATAGTTAAAGTCTGTCCCGAGCCTAAGGCTCACCAAGCCGGTGCTTATCCCGGTTTCTGTGGCGTTAAGCGACTGAGAGTCATAGACTCCCCCCTGGATAGGACGCCAGTCTATCGCAGGGTTAACCCCCAACACAAGGTTGGTACCCCTTTTACACCTGGGTGGGGTGAGAAAATAGCCGTAAAGTGCCTTTTCCAAGGGCACAACGCCATAGCCGAAAGCTGGGATCGAACCCGCAGCCTTTAGATTACGAGTCCAACGCCCTAACCACTAGACTACAGCGGCGGATATATATATATATATATATCTATAGGTTATGTGTGTATATTATTATTTTTATTCTTTTTGAAAACTGGATTATTTAAGTGATCTATGGAGAAACTATTTTGGTACTGATGTGATGGCCAGTAATGTTGACAGAAAATTACTTTGTCATTTAATCTTATTTATTTGTTGTTTTATTGTTTTTTTGTGAATCAGGTTTTTCTTCCCTTGTAATTAAAAAAAAAAATCTTACAAAGTATGTTAAGAAGTAATCTGGCCCCAATGCTACCTACAATTTTGTTTCCCTCTATCTAGATTAATTTTATTATGTGATCATGATTGATCTCAGTACAATGAAAATATAGTATGGCTTATTTTTAGTTGCACTTTATATAATAATAACGGTATTAACCTTTCAACATGACGGCTGGGTTTTTTGTTGTTTTTTTTCTTTTCTTTTATTCTTTTTTTTTTTTTTGATACTTTTGTTTGGTTGGTTGGTTGGGTTTTCCCCTAAAGCATAAAGATAGCGTGCGAATTTTCAAAAATTCTTTTATTTCAAGGATAAAGAAATAAACACTCTGGGCATTTTTTACATCCAGTTCTCATGTGTATGCAGTTTTGTCATCCGTTCCCATGGGCACACAATGACCTACTCTTCCGAAAGAGGAACGGGTTTCAGCAAGTGAGCAACAACCTTCTACGTGCGTTCGCACACAGGACTTCAGTTTATAGTATCATCCGAAGGAAGCGTGTTTATTAATTCATTTATTTATTCTTTTATATTTAGGATAATGGAATAAACTCGTGTGCTTTTTTTACATTCCGTCGTGTGTATGCAGTTTTTTCAATTTTCTCATCTGTCCCCCCCCCCCCCCCCCCCCCTCCCCACGCAAAGACTTACTTTTTCGAAAAGCGGAACAGGATTTAAAGTGTGCGCAAGATGCTCTGTGTGCGCTCGCACACGGGGCCTTGGTTTCTAGTCTCATCCGAAGGATTTTTGGAGAGAGTGGAGTCAGCACTGATGTTAACTCTAGGGGAAAAATCCCCTCGAACGGGATTCGAACCCGGGTTGAAAGATTGCGAGCGCAATGTTCTAACATTTAGGCTATCTGTGTGTTGTGTGTGTGTGTGTGTGTGTGTGTGTGTGTGTGTGTGTGTGTGTGTGTGTGTGTGTGTAAGAATGAAAATTATTTAGTTATTAGTTTTTGTTTGTTGGGTTGTTTTTTGGCCAATGAAGAAAGACGTGTAGAGCACCCACACAAAAAGAGAAAAAAAAGACATAAAACATAATTAACAAAAAGATTGTGTTTCATGATCTGCATGCAACTGAGGCCTTACAAATATATATATATATATATATATATATATATATATATATATATATATATATATTAAGATACATATAAATATATTAAGATACATATATATATTAAGATAAAGATAGATAGTCTGTCCCGAGCCTACGGCTCATCAGGCCGGTGCTTATCCCGGTTTCTATGGCGTTAAGCGACTGAGAGTCATAGACTCCCCCCTGGATAGGACGCCAGTCTATCGCAGGGTTAACCCCCAACACAAGGTTGGTACCCCTTTTACACCTGGGTGGGGTGAGAAAATAGCCGTAAAGTGCCTTTTCCAAGGGCACAACGCCATAACCGAAAGCTGGGATCGAACCCGCAACCTTTAGATTACGAGTCCAACGCCCTAACCACTAGACTACAGCGGTGGCTAAATATATATATATATATATATATATATATATATATATATATATATATATATATATATATATATATATATATATATATTATATATATATATTATATATTATTTGTGTGTGTGTATGTGTGTGTGTGTGTGTGTGTGAGATGCATTTAGCTCTGTCTGGGATGTTGGTTAGCCAGATTGTTAATGTGTGTGAGTAATGATGGCGGTTGTTTCTTTATTTGAGTAAACAAAAGCACGGCATTTGAAAAAGAAATCTGTTTTGTGATCGCCTTTTTTCTGTTTCTATACATTTCGACTGTATGTGTGTGTCAAATCAAATCAAATCGAATTTTTATTTCCAGATGGTACATTTAATAAGCTTTGATTTGCTTTTTTTCATCAAGCCGTCTATCTAAAGAAAGAAAACAACAAAAAACAAAACCCCCTAACAAACCAAAGAAAAAAGAACCCCCCCAAACAATGCACCAACATTAACTAACATGATTTCAACAGCCTTAAAAATAAAATATGCCTATAGATAATACAAGCAACAACAATAACAACAAAAACAACCATATAAAAAAAACACTCAAAAGACACGGACACAAGCACACACACACACGCCCGCGCGCACGTTCGCTCGCTCGTCCACACAGCACGTATGCACGTACGCGCATGCACACATTTAAAGTTTTTTTAAAAAATCATATAGTGTGAAATAAACAGCTTATATCTGTTACAATGTCACCAATACCATTATTTAAGACATAAAAAAAAGAATCTATGAAATAATGTGTGT
Source organism: Stramonita haemastoma (assembly GCA_030674155.1). NCBI lineage: Eukaryota > Metazoa > Mollusca > Gastropoda > Neogastropoda > Muricidae > Stramonita > Stramonita haemastoma. Next base: position 7,238 of record JASPKP010007836.1, on the reverse strand, counting down.
TTTTGTGTGTGTTCTTACGTGCGTGCGCGCGCGTGTGTGTGTGCGTGTGCATAATTATAGAAAGGAAGTGTTCCACTTGGCTGGACAGCGTAAGTTGCTTAGGTCAGAGGTTTTAAAGAGGGATTACTGTTTTCTAGTTAGTTTCTCTCCATCAGAGAGTTGATTCAACTGCTAATTTGACACAGCCTTTTAACACATCATGGTATACCTAGGTCCCAGTCTAACCCATCACTTAGAGATGAGGCAGCTGGCATTTCCTCCTGTCAAAGTTGAGAGGCCAGTGGAGGTGATATCAAAGGAAGTGGCAAGCCCAGAGTTAAGCCCTGCTGTTACCTGTGCTGGGTGTGGCAAGCCTAGCCTAAACACGTCAAGTAGCTAAATATGGCATAAGTGTCCACAGTATCCTAGGAGATAATCCCCCACCCCTCTGTTCATCTCAACCTGCCTCTCCTATCAGGTAAATAAGGGGGGAGGTTGTTGTGTAATTAGCTAATAAATGGTCTTAGTTATACTGAGTTGGTACCTATGTGCCTGCGTGCATGCGTGTGTGCACGTGCGTGTGTGCGTACGTGCGTGTGTGTGTATGTATGTGTATGTGTGTATGAGTGGTGTTGTGTGTGTGTTTTTGTGTTGTGTTGTGGTGTGTGTGTGTGTGTGTGTGTGTGTGTGAGTGTGTGCATTGTGAGTGTGGTTGGTGTGTTGTATGTGTGTGTGTGTGTGTGGTGTGTGCATGTGGCTAGCGTTGTGTATGGTGTGTGTTTGTTGTGTGTGTAGTGTACGTGGTGTGTTGCATGTGTTTGTGTTTGTGGTATGGTGAGATATCACCGATGGTAGAATAATTGATCTTGTTTTAAATGGAATAAACGAAATCACCGAATAGGAAACAAATGAATAATACAGCTATCGATTTTAATGACAGAAACAGAAATCAACAAAAATTATACGAACTATAACAAAATATTTGAACTGACAGATTTTGGGATAAACAAACATAAAATTGGGAGAGATGGGAGAAAGAGAGAGAGAGAGAGAGAGAGAGAGAGAGAGAGAGAGAGAGAGAGAGAGAGAGAGAGAGAGAGAGAGGAGAGGAGAGGGGAGAGTCAACCTTCTTTCTCAGAGTTTAAAAAATCGGAAATATAAAGTGATAGACTTATGTACGCGTTTTGGGGTTCATAGATACTGCTTCTTGATCTCCTGTTATCTGAGAGCAAATTTTGTTTAAATATTTTCTGAAATAGCCGCTTCTCGCGGTCCCTAATTTATACAGTCAGTGATGTAAAACGATGGTAACAAAGATTTAAACCACATTCCATGGTCCCAGAGCTGTCCAGCCCTCCCTACGGTAATTGCCCGACGCCAAGTCGCCGCTTCCGGCGGAACAGCAGCTGGCAGGCTGGAGGCTTGTCAAACACACTTCAAGTAGACGGCCCCTTCAGGCATCCTTAGTTAATTTTACTTTCCCGCCACAGCGCAATGCCTGTGCCGCCCTTAGCAGGTTCGGCAATCAGGGCGGGCTAGTTTCGTTTCACTTATCATCTTTCCAACTTGGCTAGCTCCTACTACGGTTGAACAAGAAGGTGTTATTCATGTCATGTCATGTCTGCCTGTGGTCCCTTCTGGGGCATAGGCCGCCAACTAGCTGTCTCCAGGCATCTCGGCTCTGGGCTAGGCGTTCCAGTTGTCCCCACGTCTTGCCCATCTTTTTCGCATCTGCATCCAGGTCCCGGCGCCAGGTATTTCTAGGCCGCCCTCTCTTTCTTTTCCCTTGTGGATTCCAGGTGAGAGCTTGTCTTGTGATGCTGGATACAGGTTTCCGTAGGGTGTGTCCTATCCATCGCCAACGTCTCTGTAGGATTTCTTTCTCAACAGGCTGTTGTCTGGTTCTTTGCCATAATTCTTCATTACTGATCTTGTCTGGCCAGCGTATCTTGAGGATCTTCCTGAGGCAGGTGTTGATGAAGACCTGGATTTTCTTCATGGTGGTGACGGTGTTTCTCCAGGTCTCTGCTCCATACATTAGTATTGGCTTGATGATGGTGTTGAAGAGCCTGGTCTTGGTGGCGATGCTGATGTCGCTTGATCCCCAGACGTTTCTGAGCTGCTTGAAGGCTGCCCTTGCTTTACCGATGCGGGTTCTGACGTCTGTGTCTGTTCCTCCCTGTGTGTCCACGATGCTGCCGAGGTATGTGAAGCTTTCCACCTCTTCCAGCGCTTCTCCTTTGACTGTGATGGGTGTTGCATTGGCTGCATTTGTCTTGAGTACCTTGCTCTTTCCTCTGTTGATGTTGAGGCCCAGTTTAGCTGAGTTCTCCACAACGATGTTGGTCTTTTCCTGCATCTGTTGCTGGGTGTGGGAGAGAAGGGCCAGGTCATCCGCAAAGTCAAGGTCGTCTAGCTGTTTCCAAGGTGTCCATTGGATGCCATTACGTTTCTGGTCCGCTGAGGTTTTCATGACCCAGTCGATGGCCAGCAGGAACAGGAAAGGAGATAGTAAGCATCCTTGCCTTACTCCGGTATCTACTTCAAAGGCGTCGGTGAGCTGTCTGCCATGAAGGTGTTATTCAATAAAAACAATACTTGTTGCCATCGAAACTTCAAATATGAAAAGCAAATATATGAGACAAAATAATTCTCACAGGCTAAAGGATACAGCATAAAAGGCACAAAGCCCACAGCGATGTGAAACTTTCAAACGCCATTTTCTCGAAACTACGGCGAACCGCGATAGCCGTTTCTGGCAGGTAACCCTCGATATGTGTATAGGGTATTATATATATATATATATATATATATATAAATAATATGAAAATACTTAGAGTAAACACTAAGGTAACAGGAATCTGGAGGGCATACCAGCACAACACTAACTACGAAAAGTAAAGCAATGATTAAAGGGGAAGAATAACTTTGCAACTCTTCAAATTGACCAAGTTGTTACTTCCCTTCCTGTTAATATCATTCTAAACAAGTCAGACTTGATGTACACAGCATCTTGTGTTATTCAAGAACCTCTCTCTCTCCTCTCTCTCTCTCTCTCTGTCTCTGTCTCTCTCTCTGTGTCTGTGTGTCTGTCTGTCTTACTCTCTCTCTATGTATGCGTGCATATGTGTGTGTGTGTGTGTGTGTGTGTGTGTGTGTGTGTGTGTGTGTAAGTCAAAGTCAAAGTCAAATATTTATTTCCACATGGTACATTGAGTAAGCAATGAGTTCGCTTTTCTTTTTATTAAGTTATATATCCAAGAGCAAAACAAACAAACAAATAAACCGTAACTTCATCAATAATTTTTAACTAGAATATTATTACGACAACCCACAACAATAACATAGACTCAATAAAAAACAACAACTCAGAATGTGTGTTGTGGTATGTTGTTGTTATTGTTGTTGCTGTTGTTGTTCTTATTGTTATTACTTTTCCTCCATTGATTTATACTATGACTCTAAGCGGCCAGCATGTCCCTACCTTGTGTGTGTGTGTGTGTGTGTGTGTGTGCGTGTGCGTGTGCGTGTCGTGTACGTGTGTGCGTGTGCGTGTGCGTGTGCGCGTGTGCGTGGTGTGTGCGTGCGTGTGTGTGCGTGTGTGTGTGTGTGTGCGCGCGCGCGCGCGCGTGTGTGTGTGTGTTGTGGTGGTTGTTGTGGTGTTGTGTTATGTTGTTGTCATTGTTGTTTTTACTGTTGTTTTGTTTTGTGTGTTGTTGCTGTTGTTGTGTGTTGTTCTTGTCGTTGTTGTTGTGTGTTGTTTTCGTTGTTGTTGCTGTTCTTGTTGCTGATGTTAATACTGTTTCAAGTACTGATTCCTACTGTAGCCGGCCAGCATTAAAGTTGTCAAAGACAAGAGTTGTCACGTCCACAGACCTCTAAATAGAGTCAGAAGGACTCGTAACTTATCTATTTATTATTTATTTCTTTATTTATTCTTTTATATCGAGGGTAATGGAATAAGCACTCTTGTGCTTTTTACGTCAGTCCCCGTGTGTATGCAGTTTTGTAAATGTCACCTGTTCCCACCGGTACACGATGGCCTACTCTTACGAAAATCGGAACAGGATTTAACGTGTGCGCAAGATGTTCTGCGTGCGTTCACACACGGGGCCTCGGTTTATAGTCTCATCCGAAGGACTTTTGGGGAGAGTGGAGTCAGTACTGATGTTAACTCCAGGAGAAAAATCTCCTCCAACGGGAATCGAACCCGGGTCGTCAAATTGCGAGCGCAACGTTCTGACCACTAGGCTATCCCGTCTCTGTCTGTCTGTCTGTCTCTCTCTCACGTCATGAATAATAATAATAATAATACATGGAATTTGTATAGCGCTATATCTTGCAAAAACAAATCAAAGCGCTTGCATTCAACCTACACGACGCACAATCAGCAACTATTTACAGTTTTGACAAATTCGAATGTACACACACACACACAGACACACACACACACACACACACACACACACACACACACACACACACCACACACACACACACACACACACACAACACACACACGCACGCACGCAGCACGCGCGCGCACGCACACACACCTACAAACGTTATGCACTTTGGCAGGTGGATGTTGAAGGCAGGGACAGGTAAGAGATGGAATGATGAAGGGGATACCAGGGACACAGGACTTGCCCCAGCCATCACATATAGGGTACAAAGGACTTTTTATGTATTCACTTACTTATTCATTCATCTAGTTATCCCTCTTCTTTGTTGTTGAGAACAATGGCGTGATATGGCGGTAAGTAGATTACCTCCCATGCGATCAGGGCCCTCTCGTAGCACCGTGTTTCTAAATCGAGACACACCTGCGAATTGTGCGACGCCCTGTTTCGTTGGGTGGCGATCGAAAATCGTCCATTACTTAAGCTTCGCCTTTACCGTAAAGAGTAATATTACTGCAACCACTGTATAAAGGTCACATCTTAAAGGCTAATTGTGCTCTCCCAAGGTTTGTGCAGAGATGAGACTCGCAAATGTTTTTCTGTTACAATGGAATAAGTACCCTTGTGCTATGTTGTTTCCAGTGCTTTAATCATGTGCAATTCCTTATCGGCACACAAAGGCCAATTTCTGCTAAGAAACACAAAAATGTGGTAACATTGGATGGCAAACAAAATACAGTCTGGGTCACAGGAATACAGAGATTCTGGGACACAGGATACGACCATAGTGCAGAGGATCTGGGACACAGGATACGACCATAGTGCAGAGGATCTGGGACACAGGATAGGGATATAGTACAGAGATTCTGGGACAAAGGATAGGAATATAGTGCAGATGAGCTGGGAAACAGGATAAGAGCATAGTACAGAGATTCTGGGGCACAGGATAGGAGCATAGTACAGAGATTCTGGGACACAGGATAGGAGCATAGTACAGAGATTCTGGGACACAGAGGAATAGGAGCCCATAGGATTATCAGAGGATTTGGGACACGGATAGGAATATAGTGCAGAGGATCTGAGACACAGGATAGGAATATAGTGCAGAGGATCTGGGACACAGGATAGGAATATAGTACAGAAGATCAGGGACATACAGGATAGGAATATAGTACAGAAGATCAGGGACATACAGGATAGGAATATAGTACAGAAGATCAGGGACATACAGGATAGGAATATAGTACAGAAGATCAGGGACATACAGGATAGGAATATAGTACAGAGGATCTGGGTCACACAGGATAGGAATATAGTACAGAAGATCAGGGACATACAGGATAGGATATATTAGGTACAGAAGATCAGGGACACACAGGATAAGGGCTACAGAAGATATACAATAATATGCATCAGTTAGAAGCATCAGTTAGAAAGAGTCCTTGCGTGTGCACATGCACAACCCCCCACACCTAGCATGCGCACCCCCCCCCCCCCCACACACACACCTAGCACATGCACGCATACCCGGGCCCCCTCCACACACACACACCAAAAAGGCTGTAGAATGTCATAAAATCAAATGTACCAGGTGGCCCGTTTGACTTTGACCCATGAGGTAATGATAAGACTTTGGATATCAATGCCTTGGAGTACTGAGAGGGTGGGAAGGTTACAGCTGTTGTGTCTGTCCATTAATTTCAAACCCCAAGTCAGCCCTCTCCCAAATGAACAATACATTTTAGGAGGCATACTCAGGATTTTAAAGAACTCTCATGATGTTGTACGTGCGTGACATATGTTATACATGAAGCGGGGTATATCGTCTCACCCAAAAGACTAGCACCCAGACTACTACCCCATGTCCAGTGAATGGACTTTTTAGATTCAAACGGAACGAACCCCTGATGTGTCGTTTTCAGACAGGCGCTTACCCTTTGACTGAAGACTGTTTTCACCAGCTTTCTGCTGTAACCCACAAAACATCTCCATAAAACCCCACAGCTCTGAATGATTCAGCTTATTCATTTTACTCCCCCAGGCCGAGCTGCGGCTATCTTGATCGTGCAACCGCTTTTCCCACTGTGAAAAAGGGGGAAAGGGGAAATTTCTGGCAAAGATTTTCTAGAAGGTGGGGGATCTATTCACACTGAAATAGACATCAGTTCATGGGGATTTTTCCTTGGGGTTAACATTAGTACAGACTAGATCTACTCCCCCAGAGTCCTTCATATGAGACATCTAAACCGAGGTCCCATGTGCGAACGTACACAGAATTTCTTGTGCACACGTTAAATTCCGTTCTGCTTTTCGGAAGACTAGGCACACTGGTGTCGTGTTTAGACACCGTCCCCACAGTCGAAATGCAGCTACCTTAATGGTGGGCAAAAACGGTTCCATGTTTCAAAAGTCCTACCATTGATGAACCTTGGAGCTAGAGCCGGGAACAAAAATAATGACACATTTCAATGCAGATATTGTAATGTTCCATCAACTATTTTTTCTATCCTAAACTACAGATGCAGAGAAAAACAGTTTGCTAAAAACTGAAGAACAACACTACGCTCAATATTGACAAAACGTAGAAAAAACACCCCCCACCCCCCAAACAAACCCCATCAATATCATCCATATACCGCTTAACCACTTTGAAAAGCAAAAGACAAAACAACACCTGTACGGGGCGCGGCAAGCCATTCCATTCCGATTCATCTTATCACCGACCAGTGCACAACAGCATGCAAAAACGCATGCATGCATCAACAGTCTACGCTGCTGTCGCCACGCTTTCCTGCGCCACTCACACACTCTCCGCACGCGCGCGCGTGAGGGGGAAACCACAAGCTGCGCGTCTGA
>JASPKP010007835.1:0-12279 GCA_030674155.1 Stramonita haemastoma | reverse complement strand
AAAACCCCCCCCCCCCCCTTTTTTTTACCCCCCCCACCCCCCCCCCCCCCCCTTTTGGGCCCCAACCCCAAAAAAGGGGGGGTTTAAAAAAAGGGGGGGGGGGGAAACCCGGGGGTTTTTAAAAAGGGGGGGGGTTGGGGGGCCCCCAAAGGGGGGAAAAAAGGGGAAAAAAACCCCCACCCCCCCCCCCCCCCCCCCCCCCCCAAAAAAAACCCCCAAAACCCCCAAAACCCCCAAAAAAAACCCCCAAAAAAAAAAATTTTTTTTTTTTTTTTTTTTTCCCCTTGGGGGGGGTTTTAAATTTTTTTTTTTTTAAAAAAAAAAAAGGGTTCTTAAAAAAAAAAAATATAAAAAAAAAAAATTTAAAATTTTAATAAAATTATAAATTTTTTTTTTAAAATTTTTAAAAAAAAAATTTTTTTCCCCCTCCCCCCGGGAAAATTTCCCCCAAAGGGGAAAAAAACCCCCCCAAAATTTTTTTTTTTGGGGGGGGGGGTTTTTTAAAAAACCCCAAAAAAACCCCAAAAAAAAACCCCCCCCCCCCCCCTTTTTTTTTCCCCTTTTTCCTTTTTAAAAAAAAAAAAAAAAACCCCCGGAAAAATAAAAAAAAACCCCCCAAAAACCCCCAAACAAAAAAAAAATTTTTTTAAAAAAAAAAAAAAAACCCCCCCCCCCAAAAAAAAAAAAAAAAAAAAAAAAAAAAACCCCCCCTTTTTTTTTGGGGGGGGAAAAAAAAATTTTTTTAAAGGGAATTTTCCTTTTTTTTTTTAAAATTTTTTAAATTTTGGGGTTTTTTAAAAAAAGGGCCCCCCGGTTTTTTGGGGGGGGGAAGAAAAAACCCCCCAAAAAGGGGGGGGGCCCCTTTTAAAAAAGGGGGGCCGGGGGGGGGTTTTTTTTGTTTTTGGGGGGAAAGGATTTTTGGGGGGGGGTTTTTTTTTTTGGGGGGGGGTTTTTTTTTGGGGGGGGAAAAAAAAAATTTAAAAAAACCCCCTTTAAAATTTTTTTTAAAAAAAAAATTTTTTTTTTTTTTGGGGGGAAAAAAAAAACCTTTTTTGGGGAAAAAAATTTTTTTTTTTTAATAAAAAATTTTTTTAAAAAAGGGTTAAAATTTTTTTTGTTTTCTTTTAAACCCCCCCCCAAAAAAAACCCCCTTTTTTTTTTTTTTTTTTAAAAAATTTTTTATTTTTTAGGGAAATTTTTTTTAAAAAGGGGGGTTTTAAAAAGGGGAAAAAAAGGGGGAAAAAAAACAAAATTTTTTTTTTTAAAAAAAATTTTTGGGGTTTTTTTTGGGGGGAAAATTTTCCCCCCTTTTTTCGGTTTTGGGGGGGGTTTTTGCCTTTTAAACTAAAAAATTTTAAAAAAGAAAAAGGGGGGTTTTTTTTTTGGGGTTTTTTTTTTTTTAAAATTTTTTTTTTTTTTTTTTTCAAAAAACCCTTTTTTTTTTTTTTTTTTTTTTTTTTTTTTCCTTTTTTTTTTTTTTTTTCCTTTTAAAATTTTTTTAATTTTAAAAATTTTTTTAAAATTTTTGGGTTTTTTTTTAATGTTTTTTTGTAAAAAAATTATGTTGCGTCCCCCCCCCCAAAATTTTTTTCCCTTTTTTTTTTTTTTGGGTTTTTTTTTTAAAAAATTTTTCCCCCTTTTCCCCCCCCTTTTTTTTTTTTTTTTTTCTATTTTTTTTTTTTTAAAAAATTTTTTTTTGGGGGGGGGGGGGGGGGGGGCCCGGGGGGAAACCGGGGGAAAAGGTTTTTTTTTTGGGGGAAATTTTTCCCTTTTTTTTTTTTTTAAAAAAAATTTTTTTTTTAAAATTTTTTTTTTTTCCCCTTCTTGTTTTTTTTTTGGGGGTTTTGGTTTTTTTGGGTTTGGGGGGGGGGGGGTTTTTTTTTTTCCCCCCCTTTTTCTTTTTTTTTTTTTTAAAAAAACCCCCCCCTTTTTTTTTTTCCTTTTTTTTAAAAAGGGGGGGTTTTTTAAAAAAAAAAAATTTTTTTTTAAAAATTTTCCCCAAATTTTTTTTTTTCCCCCCTTTTTTCCCCCCAAAACCCCCGGGGGTTTTTTTTAAAAAAAGGGGGAAAAAAAACCCCGGGGGGGGGGGAAAAAATTTTTTAAAAAAAAAAAGGGGGGGGGGGGGGAAAAGGGGGGGGGAAAAAAAAAAAAAAGGGGGGGGGGGGTTTTAGAGGGGGGGGGTTTTTTTTAAAAAGGGGGGGGGGGGGGGGGGGGAAAAAGGGGGGGGGGGGGAAAAAAAGGGAAAAAAGAAAAAAAAAATTTTTTTTTTTTGGGGGGGGTTTTTGGGGGAAAATTTTTTGGGGGTTTTGGTTTTTAAAAAAGGGGGGAAAAATTTTTTGGGGAGGGGGAAAAGGGGGGAAAAGGGGGGGGGGGGGAAAAATTTTTTTGGGGGGGGGAAAAAGGTTTTGGGGGAAAAAAGGGGGGGGGGGGGAAAGGGGGGGGGGGGGGGGGGGGGGGGGGGGGGGGCCCCCTTTTTGGGGGGGGCCCCCCCCAAAAAAAAAAAAAAAGGTTTCCCCAAAAAATTTAGGGGGGAAAAAGGGGGGGGGGGGGGCCCCCCCTTTTTTCCGGGGGGGGAAAAAAAAAAAAAAAAAGGGTTGGGGGGGAAATTTTTTTGGGGGAAAATTTGGAAAAATTTTTTTTTTTTGGGGTTTTTTTTTTTTGGGGGGGGTTTTTCCCAAATTTTTTTTTTTTTTTTTTTTTTTTTTGGGGGGGGGGGTTTTTTTTTTTTTGGGGGGTTTTTTTTTTTTTTTTTTTGGGGGGGGGTTTTGGGGGGAGGGGGGGGGGGGGGGGGGGGGTTTTTTTTGGGGGGGGGGGGGAAAAATTTTTTTGGGGGTTTTTTTTTTTTTAATTAATTTTTTTTTGGGGTTTTTTTTTTAAAGGGAATTCCCCCCCGGGCCCCTTTTTTTTTTTTAAAAAAAATTTTTTTTTTTTTTTTTTTTTTTTTTCCCCCTTTTTTCCTTTTTTTTTTTTTTTTTCCTTTTTTTTTTTTTTTTTTTAAAAAACCCGGGGGGTTTTTTTTTTTTTTTTTTTTGGGGTTTTGGGGGGGGGGGGTTTTTTTTTTAAAATTTTTTTTTTTTTTTTTTTTTTTTTTGGGGGAAAAAGGGTTTTTTTTTTCCAAAGGGGGGGGGGGGGAAAAATTTTTTTTAAAAAATTTTTTTTTTTTTTTTTAAAACCCCCCCCCAAAAAATTTCCCAAAAAATTTTACTTTGTGGGTTTTTTGGGGGGAAAAAGGGGGGGGAAAAAAGGGGGAGGGGGGGGGGGGGGGGGGGGGGGGGGGGGGGGGTTTGGGGGGGGGGGGGCAGGGGGGGGGGGGGGGGGGGCCCCCCTTTTTTTGGGGGGGGGGGGGGGTTTTTTTTTTTTTTTGGGGGGGGGGGGTTTTTTTGGGGGGGGGGGGGGGGGGGGGGGGGGGGGGGGGGTTTTTTTAAAAAAAATTTTGGGGGGGGTTTTTTTTTTTGGGGGGGGGGGTTTTGGGGGGGGGGGCCCCCCGGGGTTTTTTTTTTGGGGGGTGGGGGGGGGGGGGGGGGGGGGGGTTTTTTCCGGGGGGTTTTTTTTGGGGGGGGCCAAAAAAAAAAGGGCCCCCTTTTTTTTTTTTTTTTTTCCCCAAAATTTTCCCCCTTTTTCCCCCAATTTTAAAAATAAAAAAAATTTTTTTTTTTTTTTCCCCCAAAAAAAATTTTTTGGGTTTAAAACCCCCCAAAAAAAGGTTTTGTTCCGGGGGGGGGGAAAAATTTAATTTTTGGGAAAATTTTTTTAAAAAAAGGTTTTTTTGGGGGGGGGGTTAAAAATTTTAAAAAAAATTTTTTTTTTTTGGGGTTTTGGGGTTTGGGGGGTTTAAAAGGTTTTTTTTTTTGGGGGGGGGGGGGGGGGGGGGGGGGGGGGGGGGGGAAGGGGGGGGGGGGGGGAAAGGGGGGGGGGGGGGGTTTTTTTTTTAAAAATTTTTTTTTTTTTTTTGGGGGGAAAAAATTTTTTTTTTTTAAAAGGGGGGGGGGGGTTTTTTTTTTTTAAAAAAAAACCCCCTTTAAAAGGGGGTTTTCCCCAAAAAAAAAAATTTTTTTTTTTTTTTCCCCCCGGGGGAAAAAAATTTTTTAAAAAAAAGGGGAAAATTTTTAATTTTTAAAAAATAATTTTTAAAAAAAAATTTCCAAAAAAAAAAAAAGTTTTGGGAAACAAAAAACCCAAAAATTTTTAAAAACCCCAAAAGGGCCCAAAAAAAAAAAAAAAAAAAAAATTTTTTCCCCCCCAAAAAAAACCCCCCCCAAAAACCCCCAAAAACCAAAAAAAACCCCAAAAAAAAAAAAAAAAAAAGGGGGGAAAATTTCCCCGGGGGGGACTATCATCCGATGAACACATTTGCATTTTTTCCTTCACGTGCACCACAAAGATGCAAAAAGGGGGTATAAAACACTAAAAAGTTGAAGACTTGTGTAGCACGGGTTTGTTTGGGAAAGTTTTTTTTGGGTAAGGAATTTTCACAAAAAAAAGTTTGGGGGGTTTTTTGGGGGGATAAAATTGAAAACACAACTGTTTTTGGTCTTGTAGTTTTTTTTGCTACGGCTGAATTTTTTTGTTGATTTTTTTTTTATAGGAAGGGAGGTGGCGGGGGGGGGGGGGGGGGGGGGTGGGGGGGGGGAGGGGGGGGGGGGGCGGGGGGTGGGGGGGGGGGGGGGACTGATGCAAGTATTGAAGTATGGTCACTAGAAGTTAGATTTAAAGAGGGGAGTTGGGGGGAGGGGGGGGTTTCCCAACCCCCTAGCACCCATTCCCACGATAAGGATGGTATGCGAGCCAGACAGACGACGACGATGCCAAAGGCGATGATCTTTGTTCCCAAGAATGACAGATGAAGAACGGTCATACATTTACCCTTTATCTTATCCTAAATGGCTCTTGCTTCAAAGATTATGGTAAACATAACGTGTCTGTGATACAGACAGACAACGAGACTCTGACTGACAAACACTTAACAGACAAACAGACAGCCAAAAAACAACAAAAAAAACACACCACACACACACACACACACACACACACACACACACACACACACCACAACACACACCACACACACACAAAACACACACAACGCGACAAAGAAAGAAACAGAGACAAGGCGCATGCAGGAACTGGGACAGACAGACAGGCAGAGACACTGAGTACAGTTTGGGCATCGTCACGTCAGTCAGTGTGGGCCCCGAATACCTGCCTGCTATTGACAATGTCTGGCTGGTGCTGGGCCCCTTCCACCCTCACTATACTGTACCGTCTTCCTCACAGCCACACACTTCTCAGCGCATGTTGGCAGAAAGTGGGACGGTGCTTACCTCAGGGAAATTACCACAACAAGTTGCAGAGGCTGAACTAAGCATGATTTGACGACTCCTGTACATGGTTTTACTTGCAGTCTGTGAAGTGGCACCTGTGAAGTGTGCATCGTCTGTCCTATGAGCGAAAATGCGTTCACGCTGGCCGTTAGGCGCCTGGCAAGATCGGGCCCAGCACATCCGACTTCGACATAAGAGAGAATGGTTATCTTTTAAGTCTTTCTTGTAAAAAAGCAGGAGAATGAACCAAGAAGGCAGACAATAGACAAGAAGGGGGTGACAGGGAGAAAAGAGAACACGGCAGAGACAAGAGAGTGGTTGAAAAAGAGGAAATTTTGGAGGCACATAATTTCCAGAAGGTGGGGATGCCATGTCTTTCCAGAAGTCTTGAAAATTGTCGTTTCAATCAGATTGTGGGTCTTTTCATTTGTGGAAACTGAAATGTTGGCAAAGCTGCGATGTGTCTTCACAATGACTTCTAGTCAACATCTGTGTTATCGGATTTTTTTCTGGATTTTCGTTGTTTACTTAATATTCTATATTACTTGTTGAATATCGGAAGGAATTCCCGGACTTTTTTTTTGAAACATTCAGTGATACCAGGAACTGTTTTGTGTTGTACAGATGTTAATGTTGCTGATATTGTTTCAAATGATACCATCACCAGTTGATAGGTAGGTTCCTGTGACGTGGATGTCCAGGTTTGGTCTTAGTTTTTTCTTACGTGCTTGCTATTTTTTCGTCTGATTTCGCCATTTTGAAAAGACTGTTAGATCAAATATGATAGTCCTCTTCTTTGATAATATTGACATATTTTCAAGTTGTGATTGTATTGTCGTTATGTCTCTTGTATTGAGGTTCTTATTATCTTCCGTCAGTAGTAGCGACGAACCACTGATCTCAGTAATTGCCCTTCGTTTATTTATTTTAAAAAAGATTTTATTCTTTTATATCGAGGATAATGGAATAAGCACCCATGTGCTTCTTTACATCCATTCCCCGTGTGTATGCTTTTTGTAAATATTGTCATCTGTTCCCACCGGCACACAATGGCCTCCTCTTACGAAAAGTGGAACAGGATTTAACGTGTGCGCAAGATGTTCTGCGTGGGATAATTACAGTTTTTTTTTGACTTGACAGTGTACAACATAAACGCAATGTATTAAAAAAACATTTTTATGTCGTGTCTTCAATGATGAAATCCTACTGAATGGGGAAAGCACAGTGTGCAAGACAAGATTTACAGACTTGTTTAAAAATGATGAAAGCTTACTTTATTGGGAACAACTATATCCCATTTTTATTTAAGTGCCACGTAAAGGCATATCTAATGAGAAACAGAATATGTAAATAAAAATGTGACCTATCTCGATGAAAACACACACACACACAAAACACACACCACACACCAACAAAGCGATCGAAATTTGAGTAACGTATTTTTACTTACGAAAGGCTTGATTGATTTAGAACACAATCTGTACTAAACAAAGAATTATGACTTGTCTTTAATTATTCAGGGCTGGTTTTATTGGCTTTAATTGGAGGGGATGGGGTGTTGGTGGTTATCAAAGGCGGTTACTTCTGATTATATATAGCATTTTAATAGTCTCCGGATTCTTTTCAAATGAATCAAATTTTTGTTTAAACGATTTTTCTACCTATCTATTTTCCTTTTTTTGTTACTTGTCTATAGGATTAACTCCGTTCGTGTTTTTTTTTTATCACTAATGGATTATCTTATTCTACTTTGTTTTCTTTACTACTTAATCAGTTATCTTTTTTTTTAATCATGTTGAAAATCTTTAGAAAGTCTGTATTCATCTGACAACCTCTGTAATTATTTCCTACTGTCTGCCCGCCTATGAGTCTGTGTTCTCTCTCTCACTCTCTCTCTCTAATCTCTCCTTCACTCTCTCTCTCTCTCCCCTCTCTCTCCCTCTCACTCTCACTCTCCTCTCTCTCTGTCTCTGTCCTCTGTCTCTCTGTCTCTCTGTCTCTGTCTCTCTCTATGTTCTGTCTGTCTGTCTCTCTGTCTGTCTGTCTCTCTCTCTCTCTCTCTCCTTCTCTCATCTCTCTCTCCATCTCTCCTCTCTCTCTCTCCTCGTCTCTCTCCTTTCTTTCTTTCTTTCTCTCTCTGTCTCTGCCTCTCTCTTTCTCTCTCTTCTGTCTCTCTCTCTCATTCGTTCATTTATCTATTCACTCAAATACCCCGTCTCTCTGTCTCTGTGTGTCTTTGTCTCTCCTCTCTCTGTCTCTGTCTCTCTCTCTGTCTCTCTGTCTGTCTCTCTGTCTCTCTGTCCGTCTGTCTCTCTCTCTCTGTCTCTCTCTCTCTCTCTGTTTTCTGTCTCTGTTCCCCCCCCCTCTCTCTCTCTCTCTCTCTCTGTTTCTCTCTCTCTCTGTTCTCTCTCTGTTTCGTTCTCTCGCTCTCCTCTCTCTCCTCACCTCTCCTCTCTCTCTCTCTCTCTCTCCCCCTCTCTCTCTTCTCTCTCTTTCTCTCGTCTCTCTCTCTCTCTCATCTCTCTCTCTCTCCTCATCTCCTCTCTCCTCCTCTCTCTCTCTCTCCCTCTCTCTCTCCTCTCTCTCCTCTCTCTCTCCTCTCTTCCTCTCTCTCTCTCTCTCCCCCTCCCCTCTATCTCTCTCCAACCTGGAGACAGACTGTCTTTCTCAGTGTTTTTCTTTCGCCAGCCACTAGTCTACAGCGGAGTGCTTGGAGAGCCATCCATCTTCAGGTCTGATTTCTAACTTTCCACCCCACCCCCCACCCCCCCTCCTCTCTCTCCTCTCTCTCTCCTCTCTCTCTCTCCTCTCTTCTCTCTCTTCTCTTCTCTCTCTCTCTCTCTCTCTCTCCTCTCTCTCTCTCTCATCTTCCCTGACGAGCAAAAAAAAGCTCTGCTGTTTGGGTTAAGGGAGGTTAGGAAGTGTGGAAGAAAAGTGTGTGGTATACGTACGTGTATGTGTGTGTGTGTGTTTGTGTGTTTGTGTGTGTGTTTGTGTGTTTTTTGAGTGTGTGTGTGTGTTTGTTGTTCTTCAGTTTAATGTCTGTTCACATAAGTGTGTGTTTGTGTGTGTGTGAGTGTGTGTGTGTGTGTGTGTTTGTGTGTGGTGTGTGTGTGCGTGTGTGTGAGTGTGTGTTTTGTTGTGTGTGTGTGTGTGTGTGAGTGTGTTTGTATGTGTGTGTGTGTTTGTAGCATGAACATTTGCATACATGCATAGACGTTTGGACCGCGCATAATGGATAATCATGTGATCGTGCAGCAATACATAATTATCTGTCTGTGTGTCTGTCTGTCTGTCTGTGTGTCTGTCTGTGTGTCTGTGTGTCTGTCTGTCTGCCTCCTCTCTCTCTCTCTCAATTTCTCTCTCCTCTCTCTCTCTCTCTCTCTCTTCTCTCTCTCTCCTCTCCTCACTCTCTCTCTCTCTCATCCTCCTCTTCTCTCTCTCTCCTCTCATCCTCTCTCTCTTCTCTCTCTCAGACGGACTTAGAGAGACGAAAAGAACCAGAAGCACAAAGAGAGAGGATTTGTGAAATAGCACTGAAGTGCACAAGTCACATCTGTGAACAGACCACTGCAGCAATCAGAACTGAAAGATGCAACTGGGCTCCATAACAATGGCATCTGCTGAAAAAATAAATAGCTAAAACTATCCCTCCGGAGCGTTGATGTTTGCTCTCATAAAAAAAAAGACACCTTTTGTTTCGAGTTTAACCCTGGAAAAGATATCATTTATGGTATAGGAAATTTAATTTAGAACAACTTTAACAGAATTTGGATTTGCCTCAAGGAAACAAAAAATAATGACTGAATGACTGAATGGAGGGATGAATGGATGGTTTGGATGGTGGATGGATGGGTTGGATGGGTGGAGGGAGATGGGTGGGGGGTGGGTGGGTGGATGACTGATGCCCTGCCCGACTGAACTGACTGATGACTGCTGATGACTGACTGACTGGAATGAATGAATGAATGAATGAATGAATGAATGAAATAACACTCCGAAGGAAACGAAGAAAGGAAAGACACAAAAAAAGAAACCAAAGGAAGAAAGGGAAGAAGGGAAAGGAAGGAAGGAAGGAAGGAAGGAAGAAGGAAAGAGAAAAAAAAAAGGAAAAAAAAAAGAAAGAAAGAAAGAAAGGAAAAAAAGGGGAAGAAAGGAAGAAAAAGCGGGAAGGGGCCAAAAAAAGAAAAGCCAAGCAAGAGAGAAAGAAAGAAGAAAAAAGGGGGAAAGAAAAAATAACAATAAAAGTTAAATCCCCCTTGACACGTCTTCGTTGAAAAAACTTTTCAATCTCCCTTTATGAGTGCGATGGGTTTCTTTGAAAGAACTGTGTAATGAGTAAAATAAATAAAATAAATTAAAAAAATTTGAATACATTTTTAAAATAAATAAATAATAAACAAACTAAAAATAAATGAATGAATGAATAATGAATGAATGAAATGAATGAAGAATGAATGAAATGACCTCGAAAGAAAGGGAGGGGGGAGGGAGGGGGGAGGGAGGAAAGGGGAAAGGAAGGGAAGGAGGAAGGAAGGAAGGAAGGAAAAGGAAGGGAAGAAAAAAAAAAAAGAAGAAAATAATAAAATTAAAGACCCTTGACACGTCTTCGTATAAACAAGGTTTACATTCTCCCTGTATGGGTGCGATGGTTTCACATTGCAGAACTATTTAATGAGTGAGTGAGTTAGTGAGTGAGTGAGTGAGTGAGTGAGTGAGTGAGTGAGTGATGAGTGAATGAATGAATGAATGATGAAATGAATGAAATGAATGAATGAATGAATGAATGTGAATGAAGGTTAAGTTAAGTGCGGAAGGAAGGGGGAGACATAAAGAAAAAAAGAAAGGAAAAAAAAGAAGGAAGAAAAGCAATGAATAAAAACAAAAAAAAAGAAAGAACGAACGAAAGACAGAAACAAACAAACAAACAAACAAAGGAAAAAAACCCTATAAAGTTTCAAAGACACTTGACGTGTCTTCGTGTAAAACAAAGTTTACAGTCTCCGTTTATGGGAGCGATGGTTTCATATTACAGAAAACTGTTTTATGAAAAGACCAGTTTTTATCGCTGTAGGTTGGCGGAGAAGTGCTACCATGTGCGTGGCCTTATAAATACGCTGGCATTTTCTTTATTGAACATATAGCGATAAAAAAATCTGAAAGCCACTTTGGGGTCGAGGGAGTGTATATGTAAAGAATGTGTGTCGATTCAACGAACTGATTTTGCATTCTTTTGGTTACGGATAAACACACTGATTTTGCATTCTTTTGTAACGGATAAACACACTAATTTTGTATTCTTTTGTTACGGATAAACACACTGATTTTGTATTGCGTTTTATTACAGTCATTGCAAGTCATGGTCGTGGTTTTTAGAAGGGATTTTAAAACACGCCCACTTAAAACACTGTGCGCGTTCCTTTTTCGTTGGCAAAGAAATGGTTAAAGTCTATTTCGGTTTCAATTGGTTTTGGGAACACAATTTTTTGCCCCCCCCCCCCCCACCCTTTAAAAAAAAAATTCGATCTGTGCTTCAAAGATTTTGGATACCTTGTTATTCAGTGTTGAATGTCTATAATTATCTGAAATCATGATCAGTGCTCCTTCTAGTATTTTTGTGTTTTTTATCTGTAGCTAATGTTTGGGTGAGTGTGTATTGCTACATGTGGCAGACAGTGGGATGTGGGTGTCTGAAGAGTTGCGGTTGGTGTTTTGTTTTCAGTGCGTCAGTGTGTATCCATTTCCAGAACTTTTCTACAGTATCTCTCTCCAGAAATCGCGGTCTAGCATTCTATTTCCCGAAAGTGGGTGTAGCATCTATTTCCAGAACTGTGTGTAGCCTCTATTAGATATGGTGTGTGTAGCGTCTATTTCCTGAAACGGTCTGCAGCCTCTCTTTCCAAAAATTGTCTCTAGTATCCATTTCCAGAAATTGTTTGTGGCATATATTTCCAGAAATAGTCTCTAGTATCTCTTTCCAGAAATTCTCTGTCGCCTCTCTGTTCAGAAAGTGTGTGTGTGTGGCATGGCATCTTTGTTTAAAAATCAAAAAGAAAAGCTTCCTAAACCCGTATGTGACTACTAAGAGGTGTGTGTGTGTGTACATTCGAATTTGTCAAAACTGTAAATAGTTGCTGATTGTGCGTCGTGTAGGTTGAATGCAAGCGCTTTGATTTTTTTTGCAAGATATAGCGCTATACAAATTGCAAAGTATTATTATTATTATTTAAACACTGAAAAACCTTCTTCTTCTTCTGTGCTTCAGGTTATGAAGGAACCGAGGCTTCTTCCTCGTCCGGCATCTGCTTCTGAGGCTTCACTAACAAGGCCAGGAAAGGGGTGATGGGCAACGCCGACGACGACGACAACGACGATGCTGATGCTGATGATGGCGTTGCTGGTGATGCTGAGTGCTCAGACGGTGGCGGGCAGTATCGGTGATGCAGGCAGGCCGGGTTTCTGGTGTCTGTGCTGCCGGCTGCTGCTGCTGCTGCTGCAGCGGGGGGCGGGAGATGCTGGGACAGCATCAACCACACCACGCCCGCCACACCCCCCTCCACCCTGCGTCCCCCCGTGATGGCTCCCCCGCCAGACGAAAAGTAAGAATGAATGAGGGGAAGGAAGGAAGGAAAGAAGGAATGAAATGAATGAATGAATGAATGAATGGATGGATGGATGGATTGGATGGATGGATGGATGGATGGATTTGGGTGGAGGGAGGGGAGGGAGGGAGAGAGGGAGGGAGAGAGAGGGGATGGAGGAAGAGAGACAGAGGAGGGAGGGGAGAGAGAAAGAGGGGGAAGGAAGAAGGAGAAGGAAGAGGAGGGGAGAGAGGGAGGGGGGAGGAGAGAGGGGGAGAGGAAGGAAGGAAGAGGAAAGAAAAATAGGGGGGAGGGGAGAGGAAAAGAGAGAGATAAAGAGGCGGAAAAGAAAAGGGGAGGGGAGAGAGGGGAGAGAG
>JASPKP010007834.1:0-12279 GCA_030674155.1 Stramonita haemastoma | reverse complement strand
AAAAACCCCAAAAAAAAAATCGCAAAATAACTTTTTAGTTTTTTTTTTTTTAAACATTCGGGCCATCCACCAAGACCAAATTTTCTTAAATTTTTAGGGAAACCCAACTTTAAGAAAAAAAACCACACCACATCCACACCCCACACCACACACCACAAAACCCCAAAAAACCAAACACACCCCACCCCCACACTCAGATCCTTCCGAAAGACTAAAAACCAAAGGCCCCCGTGTGTGAACCACGCAGAACATCTTCCCCACACAAAAAAACCGTTCTGCTTTTCGGAAGAATAGGCCATTGTGTGTCGTGGGAACCCGGTTGCCCCAAAATTTTTTTGGAAATGATAAACCGGGGGTGGATGAAAAGCACACGAGGGGTTTATTTTCATTATTTTCCCAAAAAAACCACACAACAAAAAACCACACACACACCACACACACCCCCACCACACAACACATCAAAAACTTTTTTTTTTTTTAAAAGGGCCCTTTCAGTTGCATGCAAAATCATGGGCCCCAATCTTTTTCATATCTTTTTGGTGGGCGTTTTCACACGTTTTTTTTCCCATTGGCGAAAAAAAAAAAAAAAAAACTCAAAAAAGCAACAACAAAAAAAATTGCCCCTTTCCCCCTTTCCCTTTCTTTTCCCTGTAAATCCATGAACCCGAGTCAGCAACCTTCCCTTTTTCCTACGTCCAGAGCACTAATTTCCCCCAGTTTTGAATTCCCCGCCGTGTCTTTCATGTTAAAGGGGCCCCCAGTGAACAGTGGGGTGGGTTTATTGTTGCTTAGTGTGTGTGCTGATGCATGCGTTTCTACACTGTTAAAAACCCAGTAAATTTCATTTGTCTGGGTTTATGTTTGCTCTAGTTTTGTTTGTGGTTGTGTTAAGGGGTTTTTATCCTTTAATTCTTTTTTTCTGGTTTTTTCTGCATGTTTTCCCCTGACAATTTTGTCCCTTTTTGGTTTTTTCCCGGGGGGCCTATTGGGGTTTTTTTTCTTGGGGGGGGGGGGGGGGGGGGGGGGGGGGGCAATCACACTTGTATTCATTTCACAACCTTTTGCTCCCGAAATTCATTCAGCGGGGTTTTTTCCCAGCGGTGGTCACTCCCAAATTAAAGATGATTTTTTCCCTGCCCTTTAACATCAGTTTGTGAAGGACTATACCAGATTTTTTTTTTAAAGATCATCTGAATGCATTCGGGGAAAATAGAGCTAGAGATGACCTGAAAATAAGGGACTGTATAAAACAAGGTTCAAAAAATTGGGATTTGGATTTAAATGCATAGGGGAAAAATCCCCTTTTTTGGAATTCACAAAAACAGCCCCAAAAAAAACCCCTTGGAGTTTTCCCAACATTTAAAAAAAAAATTTTCATTTCAAAGCCATTTCCAATCGAAAATTGGGGGGAAACAAGCCCCCCAAAAATCTTTTAGCCAGCTTATATAAAACCCTCAAAGGGGTTTTTTAAAAAAATATACAGCTTTTAAATAACCCCCAGAAAAAAAAACCGAGGGGAAAAACTCGAAATTTTATTAACTAAAAAACCTAACAAAACTATCGGGGCACCCAAGCACTTTTCAAGGATTGATGAAATAGAAAAAAGGAAAAAAACCTTTTTTTAAAATTTTTTTTTTAGCAATGTTCTTTTTTTGGGAAATTATGAAAACTTTTGGAATTTTAAAAAAAAAAAATTCTGTTTATACAAAAATTATTATAAGAGTATTTTTAATTTTTTTTTTAACATTTATAAGAAAAAAATTTCTGGAAAAGAAAACCTTGTATAAACAAATTTAAAAAAAAAATTTTTTGGAACATTCCCCAGGGGTGATCAACTCTTAAAGTAAAAGGGGAAAGGAAAACCTTTTATTTCATGAAAACCAACTCAATAGGAATGAAAGTTAATCCCTTCATACCAACCAGTTCCAATGGGAAAGGGAAAAAAACTTAAATTAAAAACACCAACTTCCCCCCCAAGGGGGGAAGGGAACAAAAAACCCCTTTGAAAAAACCCTAGATTAATCTAAAATCAAAATCTACCGGGGGGAATGTGACACAGAAAAACCAGGGCAGGGAAACCCCCTACACACAGGGGCCCCCTTTTCCCCCAGTACTAAAATTTGTCAAGAGTTAGCTTTTTTTTTTAAAATAAAAATTTTTTCTAAAAAAAAAAAAAAAAATAATAAAAATAAAAAAAAAAAAAAAAACCAAAAAAACCCCATTTGGGTCTGCATGTCTTTTCTCTTGAAAAAATAGAAAAAACTAATAATGATGTGATATTTTGGGATTTTAAGCGCTTATCCCGGGTTTTCTGAGGAAATGGAAGAAATTTTCCCCCTACAGTAAAAAAAACCCCCCTTTTTCCCTTTAGTGTTGTTTTCAGCAACGGGTTTTCCCAAGCAATGCAATCAATGTAAAGGGGTAACTGGGTTTGGCAACAATTCAAAAAAAAAGGGGGAAGGTTTTTAACCTTTTTTAAACACCTGGCCCCAAAACCCAAAATACCTAAAAAAACTAGAATAAAGGAAATAACTTCTTTGATATAAAACCAACTCATTCCAAGGAAAAATTTTACTTTTTTGACCCCAACCCATATTAAGAAAAAAAACCCTTTTACACGTTTTTAAACAGCGAACTAAACCCCTAAAGGAAAGAATTTTTCCCCTTTGATAGAATAACTCAATATAAAGGGAAGAGCCTGTTTAACCCCAAAAATAAATGAATAGGGAGGGGAAAAACCCTTTATACTCTGATACAAAAAAAAAAAAAAATTTTAAAGGGGGAGCTCTATCTTTTGTAATAACTGAATCTAAAGAAAAAATTTTTTACAGTTTGAAAACCCCTTTTTTGGGAAAACCAAGTTTGGAACTTATTCTTTGAGCCCAACTTGTTCAATAGAAAGGGGGGATAATTCTATTTTTTATGACACCAACTTATTTCAGGGAAAAAAAAAAAAACCAACCAACCCAAAACTTGGGGGCCCAACCCCTCAAGAGGAAGGGAAAGAGATCTACAAAAACCAAACCCCAAGTGACAATGTAAAAGAAAAAAAAACAAACCCCCCTTATATTTTTAACCAAATGGGTTTTTGAAGTCAAAAACTACGTGTCAAGCTTTTGGGTTTTTTTAAAACCCGGGGGTAACTCTCATACATTAAGCATTTTTTCCCCAGTATTGCCGTTATTTTAAAAAGGGTTTTAATCAGAACATTTGGTTTTTTCTGTTGTTATATAGCCCCCAGCGAAGATACCCAATTTAGGGTTTTTGGGTGGTCGCAAGAAATCCCTATTTGGCCCAAAAAGAAAACTAAAAATAAAAACAATTCTTTGAAGCATCAGTGCTAGGGCAAGTATAAGGTTGGCCTTTTAAATCATTATTTTTTTTTCTGCATATCTCTCTTTTGCAAATCATGCCCTCTATACGGTTTTCCGGAATAAATTTTTTCCCCAAGCGGTCATTTACCCCCCCCCCCCTTTTTTTCCCTTTTGTGCTGGGGTTCCCTTTTTATAAAAGCTGTTTCCCCATACCGCAGAACTGAGTCAGAGTTAAGGAATCCGGGGTCAAAGAGTTAATAGTTAGGATAAAAGGGGGTTGAATTTTTAAAAGGGTTTGCGGGCAGGGGGCCCAAGAACTAGGGTTAGAGTGGTTTGTTGACCATCCAGGGAACAGCCTACAGGGGAAAAAAAGGGGTATGGGGGAAAAAGTAAATGCTCTTTCTTCAAAACACCTGCACTCAGTTTTTTTTAAGCTGATCCCGCAAAGTCCGAGGTAAAAAAAATTTTTTTCTGTGAAATGGGGCGGTTGCTATACAGTAATGACCAGGGCCCAAAGGGGTTTGCATAAACAAAGTCTGATCCCCAGTGGAAACTTTTCCCAGGAGTTTTCATTTCGTCTCTGTTTTGTACAAGTACTTCTGACCCCAAAAATTTCATATTTAGAATTTTGGGGGGGCATTTTTGGCGGCCAAAAAAAAAAGGGACGTTGAAAAAGCCCAGTAAAAGCTTTACTTGTTTTTTCAAAAAGAAATTTTCCAAAAAATAGAAAATTGAAGGGGCGCCCCTTTGTGTGTTTGGGTGGGTGTGTGTGTTTTGTGTGTGTTGTGTGTGTGTATTTGTGTGGGGGTTTTTGTGTTTTTGGGGGTTTGGTGTGAGTGCCTTTTTTTGCCTATTGTTTTTTGGGGTCTAATCCTCGCCCTTTTCTCAGTATAAAAAAAACCGGTCCCTATTTCCCAAAAAAGCGGGGGATATGAAGGAAAATGCCCTTTTTTAATTTGGGAAACCCGAAAAATTTTTTTTAGAAAAAAAAATATTTTTAAAACATGTAGTACCCAAAATATTCAAAAAAAAAATATTAGGAACTTTTTTCAACGGGAGGAAGATCTTTATACTTCGACCCTTTTTTGGGTACCAACTAAAAAGGTAAAGAAAAAACTTTATACTTTGATAGCAAAAAACTAAATCCCAAAAGGGGTTTTTTTTTCCCTAATTTTGACACAAAATTTTAAATTTAATATACAAAAAAGGAATGTTATAAATTGAACCACCCTAAAAAAAAGAAAGAAACTTTATGCTTGGCCCCCAAATAACTCCTCCAAAAACTTTTCTTTATGATTTGATGCTAACAATCAATTTGAAGGGGAGAAAATCATACCTTTTTCACAAACTGAAAAGGGAAAGGGGGAAAAAAACACAAAATTAAAACTAAACCCCCAATATAAAGAAAAGGCCCCTTTGGGACTTTTATGCCAATTTTAAAATACAAAAAGAAGGAATTTTTTACTCCAAAAACCCAAATTTAACTCAACATTGGGGGGGAAAAAAATTCAATTTAAAAGAAAACTTGGATACAAAAATAAATGTGAAAGACAGATGTTTATACTTTGATACCAACTACTCAAATGTAAGCTAAATAAAAGTTTTATGAAAATGATGGAACCCAAAAAAAAAAAACCTTTCATGCATATGGTAAGAGCTAACTGGATTTTTGGGGAAAGGCTTTACACCTTGGGGAAACACTAACTAGACAAGGAGTAAGGAAAAAATACACCTGCAGTAAATAAAACAATGTGAAATAACTGTATACTTCGTTTTAAAAAGTTATTTGAATGGAGGGAAAAAAGCTTTTGCTTTTAATTCTAACCCAAAACCGATAAAAAATTAAAAAATTTAAAATTAAGGGGGGAAAAAATTGTACTTTGGGGTAAAAGTTAACTGAAGAAATGGCCTCTTCCTTGAATAAAAAATCACCATATTTGGAAAAAAAAGTTTTATACCCCTTTTTTCAATCTAGCCCATGGGGGGAAGGAAAAACTTTTTCCTGATGCCAACTCCTCGTAAAGAAAGGAAAGATTTTTATGCCAAAAAAAATTAAAAAACCATTTTTAAACCCAAAAAAGAAGGAAAGATTTTTATTTTTTCATACCCCCTGGTTCAATATGAAGGGAAGAGGGTTTTTAGGTTTTTTTAAAACAAACCAGTATGAAGGAAAATTCCCTTGGGTACTATATGTTTAGGGACTTTTTTTCCCTATTCCCGCGAGATAAATACCATAAAAAAACTTTATACTTTGATTCCAAGAAACCCCAAAATGAAGGAAAGGGGAAAGGGGAACTTCATCCTTTGTTTACTACTAGTCAATATGAAGAAAAAAAAACTTAATATGCGGACACCGCAATGAGGTCTGCCCATTAAATAATTCCCAGAAAAGAAACAGAAAGACTACAAAATTTCGGCGAAATTTGATTGGGGAAAGGGAAAAAAATTTTTTGATTAAAAGTATGCTTCACAAACTAACACATTTCAAAAAAAGGGCCCACGAACTTGAATTTTTTTTTTTTTTTTACTTGTCCTTGAAAACCTAATAGGTGGGGATAAAATGTAGGGAAGAAAATTTGGACAAAAGGCTGAGTGATTTGAGGGCTATTTTTCCCTCCTCACAGTTTAAAACAAAACCAAAACCATTTCAGTGTAGGTAGGGAGGGGGACGGGACACCCTGTTTGGTTAGAGCGTTGGCTTTGCGCCCCAATAAATTTAAAGGGTTTGGGAAATCCCGGGTTAAAAGGGGATTTTTTCTTGGGGGGTTAACAATCAGCCCCTCCCCTGCGTTTCTTTTTTAAAGGGCCCTTTGGGGAAAGTCCCTAGGACGGGGAAAGCCTTAAAGAGGGGAAGTTTTCTGCAAAAAAAAAAAATTGGGCCCTTTCAGTTTAAAATTTGCAGTGCAATAAATTTTGGGTAAAAAGGAAGGGGAGAGAGATTAAAAAAGGAGAGAGTAAAGAAGGAAAATTGCAGGAAATGGACCCAAAGGGAAAATGAGAGGAGAGAAAAGAAATTTTTAAATTTTTTTCTTTTTTTTTTTCCCGGGATAAGGAATAAGAAATTTTTTGTGTTTTTTTTTCCACCCGCCCCCTTGTGTTGCTTTTTAAAAAATTTTGGGTCATCTGCCCCAAGGGAAACACAATGGCCTACTCAAACCGAAAAGGGGGAAACGGGGTTTAAAAACCCCCCGGTGTGCAAGATTTTCCCTGCTGCGTTCGCCCCACGGGGCCCCGGGTTTTAAAAG
This sequence comes from Stramonita haemastoma, assembly GCA_030674155.1. NCBI lineage: Eukaryota > Metazoa > Mollusca > Gastropoda > Neogastropoda > Muricidae > Stramonita > Stramonita haemastoma. Next base: position 5,720 of record JASPKP010007834.1, on the reverse strand, counting down.
GGGTTTTGGGAAAAGGAAATTTTGGGTTTTGGAGAGGAGGAAGAAAAGAGGAGGAGGGGGAATGAGGGAAAAGGGAGAGAAAAAAAAGGGGGAGGGGGAGAGGGGAAAGAGGGGAGGGGGAGAGAAAAAGGAGGGGAGGAGAGAGGGGAGAGGAGAGCAATTTTTTTTAAAGGGAAAAAAATGCACATGCCAAAAATAAAATTTTTTTTAAATAAGGGAGGTAATGTCTGGTGGCGATTTTTCTCTCCCTTTTGGGGGGCCCGCTTGAATTTCGCCCCAGGGGAAATTTACCAAAAACAAATTTTCACTATGCGATGGGGATGTGATGCGATGGGGAAACCCCGGCACGGCACGGCACGGCCGGAGCACCCGCCCCGGGCTTTTCCCCCCGACCCGACCCGACCCAAACACGACGCGACGCGACGCGACCAGAAAATTTGGCAAGCGCCCGGGGCCCCACCCGCCCACGACCCCGACGCCCCAGGGGCGCGACCCCCCGACACGGCGCGGCAAGGCACGGCAAAACACGCCCCACCACAAGGGTAAGACGGAAAAAATAATAGGCATTACTGGAGTTGTGTTTTCCTTCCTGACATGCAAAAATTTGTGGCAGAAAATCCCACAGAAAATTCACTGGGAGTCCCAGTTTTCCCCCGGTGATGTTTTCCCAAACCGGTAAAGGGGTTTTTCCGCGGTGAAGTTTTCCCCCGGGGGGGAAATGTTCCGTGGTGAAGTGTTCCGTGGTAAAGGGTGTTCCGTGGTGCAGGGGTTGTATGGTGTAGTCCACTGCGGTAGTTTTCCATGTAGATTAGCAGGCCTGAAAAGGAAGGGGCAGTGTGTAAGAACACATAAAAAAAATTTGATTTTAATTTAAAAATTTTTCTTTTTCTTGCTGGTGGACAAACTTTCCCAAACATTTCTTGGCCCCAAATAATTTCTATTTGTGGGGTCCCTGCTAAAGTGAACATCTTGGCCCCCGCTTTTCCAACTATCCCTTTGGGGCTAGAATGCAGGCCTGCTACCCGCCAACCAGGTTTAGCAGTTTACCCCATCAAACCTAACCCCGCCTGCAAACCCCGGGGGCCTGGAAACAGGGAGGGCTCTGCCAGGTACACATTATCCCCAGAAACACCCGAAAAACCAAACTCATTTTCCCCACGACTCCCGGGGAGTTAAGAGAGGGGAAATCCCCCCCAAAAACAATGGAGAGCTGAAACACAGTTGGACAATGCAAACTTTGAGAGGTACACCTTTGGGGAACTGGAAACCCTGTCTCAGTGAAATAAAATACCCCAGAAATCGGAAATGATGTTTTTTCCCCGGAGAGCGCATCCTTGACATTTTTTATTTTTACTAGCCCCTAAAACAAAACACCCCGTTGTTGCACCCCAAATTTTTTGCAGTGTTTATACATTTTAGATTTTTGGGGCCTAAAAAAAAACATTTGACTCCGGGGGTATTTCCCCGAAAAAGATTACATTACTCCGAATTTTGTACAAAGGGGAAAATTATCACTGTTTTTTTATTTTCTTTAAGTAGTATTTTCGTTATTATTTTTAAATCATCATCACCATCACCATCACCTTTTTTTTTTTTTTATTAAAAAATTTTTTTATTTTTTTTATTTTTTTTTTTTTAAAAAAATTTTTTTATAAATTATTATTTTTTCATTAGTTTTTTTTTTTTTTTTTTTTTAAAGACTAGAAAAGCAATTTTCCCCCGTCTTTCGAGGAAATGATGGTGCCTATTTTTTATTTTATTATTTTTTTTTTTATATTATTATTTTTAATTATTTTTTTATTTTTTTTGGGGCAAATTTGGTTTTAACCCCAAAAAAAAAAGCCCAAAATTTAAAAAGTTTGCTTTAAACTATGTAAAGATTGTCTTCCCCCATTACATACTTCTTTTGTTTTGGGGCTTTAAAAATCCATAAAAGGTTTAAAAAAAAAAACTTCTGAAGACAGAGTACAGCCCGCCCCATATAGTTTTTAAAACCTTGAAAAAAAAAACCGGCCATATACGCAAACTTCTTATATTTTTTTTTTCTAATCTCAGTTTATATTCCAAGTATGATGTGCGAACAGATTTCGGGGTTTTTGAGTACCCCTCAGAAGGTTAAGCTATGGAACGGCCAAAACAACAGCACATACTGGTATTACCTTTTTGGGTCCCTTTCCCTAGTTTTTGCCCGCATCCTAGGCATTTTAAAGTACCTAGGACGGGAACAGTCTTAAGGGACAAAAGGATTCTTCTTTTTATCGAACGGGTCTGACGCAGCTGTGGGCTGTCCCCCCTGAGCAAAATTGCCCCTTGCGATCGCCATTAAGCGCCCCACAAGTCAGGCCAGCCCCTTCCCACTTCGGCTGGGATGACAAAATTTTATTCTAGGAAAAAAAAATAAAAAATTTTTTTAACCCCGGGAAAGCTTCACGCATGCACGCAAAGCACACACGCACACATACCCCGCCCCCGCAAACCCCACGCCACCCCACGCACGAGCACGCAAAGCACGGCACACACAAAGGGGGTTCCCCTACCAAACTTGAAAGAAAAAAAAGAGAGAGGAGAAGACGACAGAAGACAGAAAAAACAAGACAGACGACAGACGGCAGAGGAGAGGGGGAGGGGGAAAGGGGGAAGAAGAGGGGGAGGGGAGAGAGAGTGGGAAGAGGAGAGAGAAAAGGGGCAAGAGAGACGAGGGAAATTTATAATTAATATTAAAATTTTATTATATTTTATACATAAAAAGGGTTTTAAATTTGGGGGGGGGGGTATTTTATATACCCAGAGGGGAATGGGAGACGCGCGTCCCCGGGCCCGAGAGCGAAGGAAAAAAGAGACGGGGACAGAGAGGACGACAGACCGATTTTAGAGACAGAGACAAAGACAGACAGACAGAGTGAGAGACAGACAAAAGAGTGAGAGACAGAGAAAAGAGACAGGGGAGAGGGGAATAAACTGATCCCAGAACAAAAAGTTGCACTAAAGAAGGTTATAAGATTTTTTCCTAGATTCGAACCCAGTTTGTCTGGAGATGGGAATTGGGAAAAAAAAGCACATATCAGCACCACACCACACGATATGACAGATTAAACAAATGCAATACGATACGTAAAACAAATAGTATAAAAAATCGCAATACGTTTCAATATTATAAAACAAAAGATACTGAAGGGAAAACCCCCAAACAAAAAAACAATTACAGCATACAACAAGAGGGGACACAGGGTGGGGAAAAATCCCAGGGGGGAAAAGGTGCCCCGGCCAGGATTGAAAAGACTGGAGGGAAAAAAAAAAAAAAAAGGGAAGGGAGGAAGGGATTTTACACAAAAAATTGAAAATTTTCAAAAACATAACCCTGCAAAGGGGCACTAACAAAAAAAAAAAAACCAACCCAAAACGACAGTGTTAACACATCAGGGGGGCATTTTGTCATCATCTTTCTAACTTCTATTCATGCTTGTGGTGTTTACTTTCTTTGTTAACAGGATGGGATATCAAAAAGGGCCCCCAAAGGGGTTTGGAAGTTTTGTCTCTTTTTGGTAAGTTTTGGAAAAACGGGAATATTTTAACATAAATTTAAAACTTCGCAGTGGTCTCGGAAAAAACAAAAGCACAAAAAAGAAAAAAAACATTACGGGGACTTACCCTGGAGGTCTTGTACGGTGACAATACGCGAGAGACAGGGCCAGGAACAAAGATGACCCACATGATTTTTTTTACATCTATGCTAAGATTTTTAAGGGAAATCAGGGCGGATGGGAAAACCCCGGGAAGTTTCGGCCAATTTGCTTGAAACCCAACAATGCCGGGCCCTTTTTTCACAAGATTCCCCCTGAGGGGCTTTTCTTTCAGGAGTTGGGGTTAGGGGGTGGTCTTTGGGGAGTTTGCCTTAGGGGCGGTCTTTCGGGAGTTTGCCCTTCAGGGCTGGTCTTTCAGGGGTTTGCCTTCAGGGGCTGGTCTTCAGGGTTTCCCTTCGGGGTTGGTCTTTCAGGGTTTGCCCTTCGGGGGCTGGTCTTTCGAAGTTTGCCTTAGGGGTGGTCTTTAAAGAGTTTGCCTTCAGGGGCTGGTCTTTTCAGGGTTTCCTTCAGGGGTGGTCTTTCGGAGTTCCCCTTAGGGGTTGGTCTTTAGGGTTTCCCTTAGGGGCGGGGTTTTCGGGTTTTGCCCTTAGGGGCTGGGTTTTGCATCAGGGTTTTTGCCTTGGGGGGTTTTTTGATTTTGCCCTTAGGGGCTGTTTTGATGCAGGATTTTGCCCTTCAGGGCCTGTTTTGCATGCAGGTTTTTTGCCCTTCAGGGGCCTTTTTTTGTGCAGGATTTTGCCTTCAGGGGCCTGTTTTGCATGAAGGTTTTGCCTTCAGGGGCCTTTTTTGATAGGGGTTTTGTCCTTCGGGCTTGTCTTGCGGGTGCTGCCATTGGGGGGGGTTGTCTTGCAGATAAGCCCTTTAGTTAAAGTCTGTCACGAGCCTAAGGCTCTCGGCCCGGTTTTGCTTATCAGGTTTTCTGTGGCGTTAAGCGACTGAGAGTCATAGACCCCCCCCCTGGATGGGACGCCAGTCTTCGCAGGGTTAACCCCCAACAAAAGGTTTGGGTCCCTTTTACACCTGGGTGGGTGAGAAAATAGCCGTAAAGTCCCTTTTTCCAAGGGGGCAAAACGCCATAGCCGAAAGCTGGGATCAAACCGCAACCTTTAGTTTACGGTCCAACCCCCAAAAAACCATAGATACAGCGGCGGCAATGCACCCCCTTTAGGGGCTTTTTTTTCCCAGACTTTGCCCTTCAGAAGTAAACCCCCTTCAGCGCTGTGTTCAAGCATTGCTTTTTGTCTCCGGTTGTTACCCGTCCTCCTTTTTGGTTTACTAGGTAAGTCAATATGTGGGGGGAGGACAAGTCCATGGGCCCTGTGCTCCGCTCGTCTGTGGTGTCTTCAAATGCAGGGGGACGAAGATCCCGGAAGAGTGGAGATGCCGGGGGAAAGAAACCATGAGCAACTGGCTATACAGACCCATTCACAAACCATGGCAAAACTTTTGAGGGTCCTAAAATTTTTTTTTTTTTGTTTTTTTTTTTTTTTTTTTCTACATTAGGTTTTCAAGTTTCCCCTTTTTTTTTTTTTTTTATTTAAAAGAAATTTTTGGGGTTTTTTCTATGGAAAGGTCTTCTGGGGTGTGTGCAAGAAAATAAAAAAGAAATAGAAAAAAAATTAAAAAAGAAAACCAATATGGTACAGATCATAGACTACAGCCATGAGCACTCTTGCCTTCTTCTGGATTGTGGTTTTAGGTTAAAATTAAAAAAATTTTCGAGAGAAAAATTGCGCTCGCAACCCGGGTTCGATTCTGGTCGAGGGGGGTTTTTCCCCTGGAGTTAACATCAGGCTGACTCCACCCCCCCAAAATTTTTTCGTGAGACTATAAAAACCCAGGCCCCCTGTGGGAACGACGCAGATATCTTCGCCCCCGTTTTAAAACCTGTTCCGCTTTTCGCAAAGAGAGGCCATCGGTGCCCGGGGGTAACAATGAAAGATTTACAAAAAATGCATACAAAACCCGGGGACTGGATGTAAAAAAGCACAGGTGCTTAAATCCTTACCTCGATATAAAAAGAATAATAAATTTAAAAAAAAACTTGCATGATTATAGATATCCCTCCCCATTTGAAAAAATTTTTTTCTTTTTAAAAAATTTTTAAATTTTACACCAATACATTTTTCAAAAAACACA
>JASPKP010007833.1:0-7500 GCA_030674155.1 Stramonita haemastoma | reverse complement strand
ACGGAACGGGTGGAAACATGAATGGAAGAAGGAGAAGGGAAAAAAAAAAAAAGACCCTACACGTGTTTGTATTACACGGTTTAGGACAAGAAACACATGCCTATATTCTGAAAACAAACCAAACTACAAATATTTATATGTGGATATTAGGTGGCTATGGGCTTTTAGAAAACAAATCCCCCACTCCTCCAAAATTAAAGGAAGATTAGTAGCAGTAAAACAAGCAAAAACAAACATATTTTATACAGGTAAGCGATCAGATTGTGAAGCATTACAAAGAATGGCAACAACAACAATAACAACAGCAACAAATTCAGGCTAACCAAAGTGATAAGCTCAGGGGCTATGCAGCCGCCACTACCCCTATCATCTTCATAGTCATTAAAATAGTAACGATAACAATGATTGTGATGAGAGCCATACAAGTGACATAAGAGTTTACATCATCTTGTTCACTGGCGTTTTTCCGATTGGTCAATTTTAAAGAAAACAATCAAACTTAACCGTACAAATCGCACTATAATCACATTGACATTTCACAGTCATACAATTATTATATACTATCACAACACTTACTAGTATCTGCTGTAAAAAAAAAAATCCCAATATAAAACAGGTGAATAATGCACTACAAAAGTCGAAGAAGGGTTATAGTTCCTTTATTTATGAAAGTTCCTTTAAGATAGGTGGATTATTTTTCGTCATACTATTTTAACCTCAGTTTTAATATTATTTTGGAGGTGCGGGAATGGGGTGGGGTAGGGGAGAGGTATTATATAATTATAATTTTGGAAGAGTAATATAGATACTCTCTCTCTCCTCTCTCTCTCTCTCTTCTCTCTCTCTCTCTCTCTCTCTCTCTCTCTCTCTCTCTCTCTCTCTCTCTCTCTCTCTCTCTCTCTCTCTCTCTCTCTCTCTCTCTCTCTGCGTTCTCCGTCTCCGTCTCCGTCTGCGTCTCTCTCTCTCTTTGTGACTCTGTGTTCCTGTCTGTCTATCTGACTGCTTGTCTGTCTGTCTCGGTTTATCTATAGATCTCTGTCTGTCTGTCTATCTGTCTGTCTGTCTGTCGCCCTCTGTCTGTCTCTGTCTCTAACTGTCTCTGTCTGTCTGTCTGTCTGTCTCTGTCTCTGTCTCTGTCTCTGTCTCACACCACACACACACACACACACACACACACACACACACACACACGCACGCACGCACGCACGCACGCACGCACACACACACACACACACACACACACACACACACACACACACACACACACACACACACACACAACTTGTACAAACAAGCGTACAGGCATAACTGTCTCTTTGAAGTCCTGTTGCCACATGCACATTGCACTCTTCGTATGTTTTTCACAACATCTGCTATCCAGACTCTTGGGGGGTTTTTTCCTGTCTTTTTATAACATGAGCTAACAGGCGTTATAGTCAAGTGGCTAAGACTCTTCTTTCATTTGGGAGGAAAGGGGATGTTACATATAACATGCATTTGCTTTCCCACATAAAATATTAAAGTAGCTGTACACATTCACTCTATACTTGGTTTAATACATCTTTTTTGAGGCCTTGCTTCATCTGTAACAAAACTCTATTTATATACTTTTTTCTGTTAAACTTGATTTTTGTCGTTATTGCTATTCTGTTACCTCTGTTCTAGTATTAATGAAGATACTCAAGATAAATGTAACTCTACACCGTTTTTTTCCACACACACACAAAATCCCTTGCAAGATAATTGAAATATTGATTTGTGTAACACAATCATAATGTCAGAAGGCTACACACTGTATTGGCATTGAACATTTTGTTGTTTGTTTTCGCTTTAACATCTTCCACTTTAAATGATATTGGACGATAAATGAACGTTTTGTATTGATGAAGATGTATGTGCTTTATGAGTGAATATAACCTGCAATGGAAGGTAAAAAAAAAAAAAAAAAAAAAAAAGAAGTATTCAATTTATTCACTTTGAAAGAAAATTCTGCTCACAAAGGTTTTGAAATTATCTGTAATTTATCTTTTAATGCCTTACTTTAGGAAATTTAATACGGACTTTAAACGAAGTAAAGCAGAAAAAAAAGACTCTTCTTTCATCTCGTGGGTCCTAGAAGTCGTAAGTTCGAATCTTGGCATCGACTGAAGACTTACTGGTGTTTTGTTTTTTCTTAGAAAAAGGATGGGTTTACTATTAAAGTATTATTTATGAGTGAGAGGTGAAGGCATGAAAGAGGCTGTTTATTATTTACCACTAAAGTGTTTAATGGGTAATTCAAAGATGACAGAGTAAGTAGTGTGTGTGTGTGTGTGTGTGTGTGTGTGTGTGTGTGTGTGTGTGTGTGTGTGTGTGTGTGTGTGTGTGTGTGTGTGTGTGTGTGTTTGTGTGGTGTGTGTATGTGTGTCTGTGTCTGTGTATTTGTCTGTGTCTTTGTCTCTGTCTGTGCCTGTGTGTCTGTATGTACTTGCACGTTCGTCAACACTCAGACGCAACACGTATTCTCAGTATTCATGCATTATCATAATTATCAAATTTAGTGAAGTTTAAAAATCGAACAAGGAGATCGATCTGTTTTCTCAGGGCAGCAAAAGCTAGCAATAAAAGTGTTGACACTAGACACGCACACAGCTCATTTGCAGGCCTGAATGACATTAATCTGTGGACACATAGCAAACATTCCAATACACAGGGCATTAGGAGTACACACACGCACACACACACACACACACACACACACCCCACACACACACACACACACACACGCACTCACCCATGCACGCTTGCACGCACGCACGCACGCACGCACCCACGCGCGCACACACACACACACACACACACACACACACGCACGCACGCACGCACGCACGCACGCACCCATGGACGTTTACACGCACGCACCCACGCACACACACACACGCACACACACACTCACACACACACACACACACACACACACACACACACACACACACACGCACACACACACACACACACATACACACACACACACCACACACACACACACACACATGCATGCATACATGGAAGAAATGTGACCCTTCTTATAGTACTCATGATTACATAAAAAATAAAATAGCAAAATAAAACCTGAACAGAAAACACACAGAGAAGGGTCTGAGCATTGTGAATGGCAGCCTCCAGAGAAACAGAGAGCAACCTCAATCACATTATTTTGGGTTGCTGCATTTAGTTAAAAATAAAGATGGAAAAGTTATACGGGTGGAGACATAGAGGGCGTGATAGCATAGCCTAGTGGGGGCGGGATAGCCTAGTGGTCAGAATATTGCGGTCGGAATTTGACGACCCGGGTTCGATTCCCGTTCGAGGAGACTTTTCTCGTGGAGTTAACATCAGTGCTGACTCCATTCCTCCCCCCCCCCTTCCAAAGTCCTTTGGATGAGACTATAAACCAAGGCCCCGTGTGTAAACGCTCGCGGAACATCTTGCGCACATGTTAAATCCTGTTCCGCTTTTCGTAAGAGTAGGCCATCGTGTGCCGATGGGAACAGATGACATTTACAAAACTGCATACACAAAGGGACTAGATGTAAAAATTAAAAAAAGCGCAAGAGTGCTTATCTCATTATCTTCGATATAAAAGAATAAAATAAAATAAATAAATAAAAGTTACGCTTGCATTTTTTTTTTTCATTTCTGAGCTAGAGCTTTGAGGTTCACCAAAAGTGGCACTCTCTGTATCCGATCGGTTTTGCCCACCATGAAGGTATCAGCACTCCAACTTATGGATCGTATCCTGGGTATGTTCCTGTTTCTGTAACCTACCGAACGCTGACATCAACTACAAAATATATGTACGTACAGCTTTGATCTTCTGCGTGTGTGTATACTATACAGGAAATGATTACTTTAAGGCCCTGGAAGTTGAACTTGGAGTTTGAAAAAAAAAACCTCACCCTGAAAGCACCAGAGGCTGGGCAGATTCAAACCCACGACTTTAAGAACACATGAAATTGCAGCTGATTAGTCTGAGCCACACGGCTATAGCGTCTGTTGCTCATGATTTAAATTAATGGCCTAGGGTTGAGCCACCGCCGACACACCAGTTCAATAGTTAACACCAGCACTGACTCCTCTACACACATGGTCAATGGAAAAAGACTCTAAACCGAGGTCCCGTAGTCGAAGGTATGCAGAAGATTTTCCGCAAACGTTAAAACCCAATCTGCTTTTTTTAAGAGTAGTTCATTCATGCCTGTGCAAATAAATGATAGAAAATTATGATTTAAAAAAAGCATATGTACACCTTTAAGTTTTAATACGTTATCCAAGAAAGGGGGGTGCAGCTACCTTAAGAATGGTTGCATACTTTACGATACTGCCATTGATGAACTTCGGATGTTTAGCCGAAGAACAAAAACATTGAAAAAGACAATAGATAAGTAAAAAATCTGCGCGCGCGCGCGTGTATGTGTGTGTGTGTGCGTGCGTGCGTGCGTGCATGTGTCTGTGTGCATGCGTATTTAAGTTAGTTAGTTAGTTAGTTCTTCAGTTTAACGTCCTTCCACTAAATAGTGATATCAGACGGGAAAGTGTATATGGGTGAGTGAGTGTGTGTATGGAGGGGAGGGGGGAGAGGAGGGGGGCTGGGTGGGTTGGGATGGCACGTAGCTAATTATCTGCAGTAAACATCTATAAGAACCAAGAATTAAAACAATAGAACAAGAATAATGAAAAGAAAGAAATAACAGTTTAAAACACTAACTTTGCAATTCATATAACTAGTAAACATCATTATACTATTATAACTAGTAAACAATCATTATACTATAAGAACCTGATAATAGGACTATGACTTAATGACAATGCAATTTCTTTCATTAGCGAAATGTCTTTTAGAATTTGCTCTAAGCAAACGTATTTGTAAACTGGTAAAACAGATTTTCAAATCTCTGCATTCTAAAAGAATGTGACCTATGGTAATATTTTCGCCACAGATGCATGTTGCTTTTTTTGAAAATTTCGATCTGAAAGCATTGAGCTTGAACCTATAAATAAGAGATACAACATTTCTATATTCGTGAGAGTTGCGGCATTTGATCTTATCAAAAGATAATAAATGGTTTACATCATCATTCTGGTGAGAACCAATGCTTTGTTTCTTTTTAAAATGTTTCCAACATGCATTTTGTAACATGCTATAGCCATCATGAACCCTCATGGGTTTTACTTGCTCTAAAAAAATTCCAGCTCAAAAGTGAGACAAGATCTCATAACTGAGATTGGACATCTGATTCATTTTCTGATGTTACGAGGCACCTGTGTTACCTTTTGCTGGATTCCTTCGCATTGTGGTATCTACTTTAATGAAATAGTTGACAAAGTAGCAAAATGTGGAGCAAAGCACACTGATGGGTCCTGCAGCATTAATGTCCCCTTATCCGTTCATGAGGGCTATGCGTATTTAAGTGTGCCCGCGCGTGCGCGCGCTCTCACACACAGAAAAAACACTCAAATACAACACGCATATTCTGGGTTCCTACGCATGGCAATACAATTAGTGAAGTTGAAGAAATAAATGTGACAAGGTTATCGATATGTTTCCTTTAGGCAAACAAAAGCTAGCAATAACGTTCTCGACACTAAACACGCACACAGGCCATTTGCACATGCAACTGGGATGTGTTGGCCCATAGCAAACAAACCGCCATTCAAGCCAGGAAAAGCAAACGCAAACAAACAAGTTATTTGAAATGTAGCGGTGTTGATAAAGCATAAAATAAAAGAAAAGAAAAAGAAAAGGTTACAGCAAAAAAAAAGCGAGAACCTACAAATTGGAGATTAAACATTGAAGGATAGTGTTAGCAGAAAATTCAGAAAACACTAAATCAGATTTAGCTCCCCCCCTTTCCTACCGAGGGGTTTTTTGGAAGTTAGTCAATATAAATAGCATCTCCACCTTCCACAAATTATATGCATGAAATTCCCTCTTTTCTATTTCCCTCTTTGTTCGTGCCTTTTTCTTTTTTTCTTTTTGTAACCTCCTTCTTGTCTTTTTTCCTGCATTCTCAAGCAAACCAAGCCAAACCCAACGAAACCAAACCAAGCCAAACCGAACGAAACCAAACCAAGCCAAACCTAACGAAACCAAACCAAGCCAAACCCAACGAAACCAAACCAAGCCAAACCCAACGAAACCAAACCAAGCCAAACCCAACGAAACCAAACCAAGTCAAACCCAACGAAACCAAACCAAGCCAAACCCAACGAAACCAAACCAAGCCAAACCCAACGAAACCAAACCAAGCCAAACCTAACGAAACCAAACCAAGCCAAACCTAACGAAACCAAACCAAGCCAAACCCAACGAAACCAAACCAAGCCAAACCCAACGAAACCAAACCAAGCCAAACCTAACGAAACCAAACCAAGCCAAACCTAACGAAACCAAACCAAGCCAAACCCAACGAAACCAAACCAAGCCAAACCCAACGAAACCAAACCAAGCCAAACCTAACGAAACCAAACCAAGCCAAACCTAACGAAACCAAACCAGGTCAAACTGAGCACAAACCAAGCCAAGGAAAAACAAGGTTCAGCAAAGCTAAGCAAACCAAAACAAATGAAAGTAAGGAAAAAGAAAAAAAACAACAATCAAGCCAAACCACACAATTCAGAGCAAAGCAAGCAAGGCAAAACAAAAAGATGCAGCAGGGTTAGCACCACGGGGACTGGATGTAAAAAAAAAAGCACATGAGGGGCTTATTCCATAATCCTCAACATAAAAGAAGTAGATAAATAAAGATGTAGATAAATAAAGATATAAAATAGATAGATAGATAGATAGATAGATAGATAGATAGATAGATAGATAGATAGATAGATAGATAGATAGATAGATAGATAGATAGATAGATAGATAGATAGATAGATAGATAGATCGATAGGACCTTCTTGTCTATTTTCTGCGTGTCTATTTTTATCTAAAATCTCTCTATTTTTATCTAAAAATATAAAATGAATAAATAAATAAATAAATAAATAAATAAATAAATAAATAAATAAATAAATAAATAAATAAATAAATAAATAAATAAATAAACTGAGGGGAAAGGGAGAGAAAGCCAACGTAACCATGATTAGAAAGAAAAAAATAGTCACAACTGAATTGTAATTGCCTCCAGCAGGTTTTTTTTTAAAGAACTGTTTGCTATCCATCCCTTCTTCCTTCCTTTCCTTCCTCCTTCTGTCTTTTTGCGTCGTGATTACCACACACATTTGCATAATTATTCTATGTGTTATATGAGCTGGGTATACCAGTTATGTAAGCAAATTAATCAGCTTTATAGTAACATAGTGTGTGTGTGTGTGTATGTGTGTATGTGTGTGAGGGGGGCGGGGGGCTGGTGTGTGTGTGCGTGGTGTGTGGTGTGTGTGTGTGTGTGTGTGGTGTGTGTGTGTGTGTGTGTGTGTGTGTGTGTGTGGTGTGTGTGTGTGTGTGTGTGTGTGTGTGTGTGT
>JASPKP010000783.1:35000-37051 GCA_030674155.1 Stramonita haemastoma | reverse complement strand
GGGGGGGAAAGAGAGAGACAAAAGGGAGGAGAGAGAGAGAGAGAGAGAGGAGAGGAGGGGGAGAGAGAAGGGGAAAGGGGAAGAGGGGGAGAGGGGGGTGCGGGGGGGAGGGAGGGGGGGGGGGGGGGGGAAAGGGGGGGGTTTTTGGGGGAAGGGAGGTTGATGGATAGTAAATTTGTGGGGGGGGTTTTGGGGAGAGGTTGTAGGGGTGGGGAAAGGAAGGTGGGGGGAGGAGGAAAATTTTGGGATGTGCGGGTGCTTTTTTTTTGGGTTTCCGTAGTGTATGGGGTTTTGGGGTTTCGGGGGGTTTGTGGGTAGTCGGTCATTTGGTTTGGGGGGAAAAAAAGGGATGGGGTTTTTTGGAATTTTTAAAAAAATTTAAATTTGGAGGGGTTAAAGTTGGGAAAAGGGTTTGGTAACTATTTTGTTTAAAAAATTTTGGGGGGGGGTGGTTGGGGGGGGGAAAAGGGGATGGCTGAGGAAGGGGTAATGGTGGTTGAAAAAAAAAAAAAAAGGGAATTTTGGGGGGTCTGGGGTTTATGGAAAAATTCTTTATTTCTTGCCCTGGGGGTTGGGGGGGGGGGGTGGGGGAAAAGGGGGGGGGGGGGGGGGGAAGAAAAAAAAATAAAAGAAAAGGGGAAAACAAAGGAAGAGGGACAGAGAGAGAGCAAGAGAGATGCAGCCAAAACAGACGGAAGACAGCGGGAAGGAAGACGACACATCAGTTTGCAATTCCCCTGCTAAAAACAACCCTTAATTTCCCCCTTAAACCTTTTAGAAGGCGAGCAGCAGCATTAACCCCCCCATTCTTCTCGTAGCGTGTCGGTCGCGGGTGGCTTTGTCATGTCACTAGTAGTTAGGCGTGCCCCCCAAAACAGTAGGTCAGGGTTTGTGACATTTTGGGGGGGGGGGGGAAAAAAAAACTGTTTTGGAGGGACCTTTTTTCCCTTTCTGTGGGAAAAAAGTGCACAGCCCGGTGGTTTGTCAGACGCACTTGGCTGCCTCGTGGCCGTTCCAGGCATTTGACGTCAGTGTTTATCTGTTTTTTGTGTTTGTCTGTGTGTTTTTCTTTTGTCTGCCGTCGTTTGTTGTTGTTGTCTTGTTTCTCTCTCACTAAACTCTGTTAGGGCCAGTCTGATGGCTATTCTCTCTCTCTCTCTCCTCTCTCTCTCTTTTCTCTCTCTCTCTCTCTCTTCTCTCTCTCCTCTCTCTCTCTCTCTCTCTCTCTCTCTCTCTCTTCTTCTTCTTATTTTCGTTTTAAATGAGTCCCTTTTTTTTTTATAACATTCCCCTTAAATTGTATATCTGTTTTTTTTCTTACCTGTTGTTTGATACTTGGTATGGTTTGTCTGGAAATTGGTTCTTTTAATTTTCCCCGGCCCCTTTTTTTTTTTTTTTTAAAAAAAATTTTTTTTTTTTTTCCAAAACATTCGGTTTTTTTTATTTTGGGGCCCCCCGTGGCCCTTTTTTTTTGGGGGGGGGGGTTTTTTTTAAACCTTTTTTTTTTTTTTGGGGGGGGGTGGTTTTCCCCTTTGTCTACCAATTCCAGGATTTCCCTTTTTTTTTTTTGGGGGGTTGGTGGAAGTGGTTGCCGCTTTTTTTTTGGTTTTTGTTTTTTATAAATTTTTAGGGATCTGAGGATTTTTTTTTCCCCCTTTTTTTTTTTTTTTTTTTTTTTTCCCCCCCCCCCCCCCTTTTTTTTTTTACCACGGATGGTGTTTTTTTTTTTTTTAAAAAAAAATTTTTTTTTTAAAAAACCTTTTTTTTTTGAATTGGGGGGGGGCCCGGGGGGGGGGAAAGGGTTTTTAGGGGGGGCTTTTAGAGTTAGAAAGGGGGGGGGAGGAAAAAAAGGGCCGGGGTTATCATTTCCCAAAAAAATTTTTTTGCCGGGGGTTCCTTTGCCCCCCCCTTTTTCCTTCCCCTTTCTTTATTTTTTTTTTTTCCCCCCCCCTTTTTTTTTTGCCCGGGGTGGAAGTTGCAACCTTTGGAGGAAGAAAAAGGGGTTTATTTTTTTTACAATCGAGGAAACAGTGGGGTTTTTTTTTTTTCCC
>JASPKP010000783.1:20000-30000 GCA_030674155.1 Stramonita haemastoma | reverse complement strand
GATTTTAACGTGTGCGCAAGGTGTTCTGCATGCGTCCGCACACGGGACCTCGGTTTATAGTCTCATCCGAATGACTTTGACATTCAGTTTGATTTTTTCGTCTAACTGGGAAGAAAGGGCGAGCTGGGTACGAACCCAGAAACTCGCGGTTTACATATTGGCAGGCGAACGTGTTAACCATCCTGCCACCGTCCTTCCTATATGTAGTGCTATCTTAATCACTGCACAGCCCTGCTATGTATAGGCTAACCCACCCCTACCAGGCCTGCCTGCCTCCCTCCTATCCTGTATACCTATTAGCCGTGCCGGCACTAGGCTACAATAATTGGCCCGCAAAGGGCATCAGTGCTGCCCAGGGCTACACATCACATGGGGCTTAGCGGTCGGCTGGACAGTTATTAGGCTAACACTGCACTGTAGGGATAGAAGTGCAAAGGTCAGAGTTGGGGGATGGGGGTGGGGGAGTATACGTTGATTGGGGGGGAGGGAAGGGGTGGGTCGTGTAGGAGAGGTGATAAGTACTACAGAACAACTGGGAAAGAGGGAGTAGAGGAGGAGTGGTGGTGCCAGTTGATTTCATGGGGTGTGTTTATTTATTTATTTATTTATTTATTATTCTTTTATATTTTAAAGACTTCTTCCGAAAGACTTTGGGGGGAAGTGGAGTCAGTGCTGAAGTTAACTCCAGAGGAAAAAAACCCTCCAACAGGAATGGAACTCCTGTCGTCAAATTGCAAGCGCTGAGGTCAATCTCCCCAAAAGTCTTTCGGGTGAGACTATAAACCGAGTCAGCTCCTATGTGTATGGGAGGGAGGGAGGGAGGGGGAGAGAGAGAGAGAGAGAGAGAGAGAGAGAGAAGAGAGAGAGAGAGAGAGAGAGAGAGAGAGAGAGAGAGAGAGAGAGTGGTGTGTGTGTGTGTGTGTGTGTGTGTGTGTGTGTGTGTGTGTGTGTGTGTGTGTGTGTGTGTGTGTGTGTGTTATTTTATTCTTTTATATCGAGGATAATGGAATCAGCACTCGTGTGCTTTTTTTACATCCGGTCCCCGTATGTATGCAGTTTTGTAATTCTTGTCATCCGTCCCCACCGGCACACAATGGCCTACTCTTACGAAAAGCGAACAGGCATACGTGTGCGCAAGATGTTTACTGCATGCGTTCACACACGGGGCCCGGGCTAAAGTTTATTTAAAACCTTTTGGAGATTTTGGATCGTCACACTGTATCCTCGGATATAAGTCCCTATCGAAACAGGAATCGACACCTGTATTTAATTGCGAGTGCAATCTGCATCGAACCCGGGTCATCCATGCGAGTGTGTCTGACACGGCCCGGTGCAGCGCGCGCGCGCGCGCGTGCGGTGTGTGTGTGTGTGTGTGTGTGTGTGGTGTGTAGATAGATAGATAGATAGATAGATAGATAGATAGATAGATAGATAGATAGATAGATAGATAGATAGATAGATGTAGATAGATAGATAGATATGTGTGCGGTAAATAGATAGATAGATAGATAGATAGATAGATAGATAGATAGATAGATAGATAGATAGATAGATAGATAGATAGATAGATAGATAGATAGATAGATAGATAGATAGATGATGTTGCGTAGATAGATAGATAGATAGATAGATAGATAGATAGATAGATAGATAGATAGATAGATAGATAGATAGATAGATAGATAGATAGATAGATAGATAGATAGATAGTTTGATAGATAGATAGATAGATAGATAGATAGATAGATAGATAGATAGATAGATAGTAGATAGATGATAGATAGATGATGATAGAGAGAAGAGGAGGATAGAGAGAGAGAGAGAGAGAGAAGAGAGACAGAGAGAAGAGAGAGAGACAGAGATTAGACAAACAGCAACAGACAGGCAGGAAAAAATAGGATCAAGTTTACAGTGCACTTGGATTGAACATAAGTGCTTATGTTTGTACTCGTACTGTGCTGTTTAAATGTGGTGCAAACTCTTTATTAAACATTTCACAGTGTGTGGTACATCTTCTCCATGATCATATCATTCACCATGCTGTACTCATTATGAAAACACAGTAGGCTAGCAAACTTTGGCTGACCCTAATTGTTAAGGCAAAGAAAGACTGTGCGCGCGTTTGTGTGTGTGTGTGTGTGTGTGTGTGTGTGTTGTGTGTGTGTGTTGTGTGTGTGTGTTCGTGTGTGTGTGTTTGTGTGTTCGTTGTGTGTGTGTGTGTGTGTGTGTGTGTGTGTGTGTGTGTGTGTGTGTGTGTGTGTGTGTTGTGTGTTGTGTGTGTGTGTGTGTGTGTGTGTGTGTGTGTGTTCATCTCAAATCCACTCCACCCACTCCACGGTACAAGTGAAGCATTGAAATGATAAAAACCTGTTAGCAGTATAAAGCCCAAACAAACAATTTACATTCTAAAGTGGGAAACATGTTTGCATTGTGACAACAACAGTGGTGGAAAGCGAGAACAATGCAGTCTGATTTTCCTGTATGTTTATTTCAGAAACTTTGTCATGATGCAGGAATGTAATCATATCACAACTCTAACGAT
The DNA here is from genome assembly GCA_030674155.1 of Stramonita haemastoma. Taxonomy (NCBI): domain Eukaryota; kingdom Metazoa; phylum Mollusca; class Gastropoda; order Neogastropoda; family Muricidae; genus Stramonita; species Stramonita haemastoma. The sequence continues at coordinate 27,458 of JASPKP010000783.1, read as the reverse complement.
GCAGTAAGTATCAACTAAATATGTCATTTGGGTGACAATGCAAGTAATGTGTCAAATTTATAATTATGTTGTTTAAGAGACAATGCAGTACTGTTTCAACTAAATATGTCATTTGAGAGACAATGCAATAATGTGTCAACTAATGTGTCATTTGAGAGACAATGCAGTAATGTATCAACTAAATATGTCATTTGGGTGACAATGCAAGTAATGTGTCAAATTTATAAATAATTTTATGTTGTTTAAGAGACAATGCAGTACTGTTTCAACTAAATATGTCATTTGAGAGACAATGCGATCATGTGTCAACTAAATGTGTCATTTGAGAGACAATGCAGTAATGTATCAACTAAATAATGTCATTTGATATAAACTGAGGCCCTGTGTGTGAACGCACGCTGAACATCTTGTGCACACGTTAAATCCTGTTCCGCTTTTCGTAAGAGTAGGCCATTGTGTGCCAGTGGGAACAGATGACATTTACAAAACTGCATACACACGTGGACTGGATGTAAAAAGTACAAGAGTGCTTATCCCATTATCCTCGATATAAAAGTTTTTTTTTTAATTGAGTGACAATGCAGTAATGTATCAACTAAACATGTCATTTGATAGACAATGCAGTAATGTATCAACTAAATATGTCATTTCTGTGACAATGCAGTAATATATCAAACAAATAGTATGCTATATGATAGACAATGCAGTAATGTATCAACTAAATAATTTATGTCATTTGATAGACAATGCAGTAATGTATCAACTAAATATGTAATTTGAGTGACAATACAGTAATATATCAAACAAATGATATGTCATATGAGAGACAATGCAGTCATGTATCAAATAAACATGTAATGTGGGTGAGGGTGCAGTAATGTATCAAATAAAAGGTTAATTTGAGACACAATGTATCAACCAGATATATATGTCATTTATGCAAATTGGCTGACAATGCAGTAATGCATCAAACAGAGATTGATGCATTAATGTTTCAAATAAAAGATGCAGTTTCACACCTTTTTTTCTACCCCATTATACTTCTAAAAGTTAAAAACATGGGTATGAGTCATCAGCATGGCAAACATTGTTGTCAAAAGATTAGCATTTCACAGTCTGGCAACTTTAGCTGCATGCTGCAACAATAACAACTGAGGTTTACTTCTCTCAGTGCAATCGTTTTGGTTTGTTGTTGTCGTTTGTTGTTCTTTACATCTATAAGAGAACACTGGTCAGTTTCCTACATAATCATTCTTTTGATTGCCAGCACAATCTTTTGTGATGAAAAACATCATTAACAACAACCACCAATAAACTAATACCAGTTGTATTTTGACACAGTCATCCTCCTCCCATACACACTCTATCTAACTTGATCCAGCTTCATTGAGTCTCCATACACACTCTACTCTAACTTGATCTCAGCCTTCCCATTGAGTCCACAGCACAGCACAGAAAAGTAAAGTAGGCTAACTGGGCCTAGTAGGCCTATAGGCTAGCCTGATATAAGAGCTGTTGAAGTGTGGAGTGAGCTAAGGGTCGGCAGTTGATCTGGAGCAGTTGAGTCCAATCTGAATGACATTTTTTTTTTGCTAGGGATGGGGGGTATATAGCCTAGAGGCAAAGTCTGAGGCAGTTGAAGGTAGTTGACACAGCTGCAGTCTTCCAGATGAGTGGTAGTTGCAGTGACGAGAAAAAGTGTTTTCACTGGAGTGTTGTATGGTGTGATGTGGTGTGGTGTGGTGGTGTGTCCTGTTGTGTTGTGTGGGGAATATGGCAATGAATGGCCGTGACTCAACACAAAGGAAGTGAGTATAACGTAACACAGAGAGAAAGAGAATGAATGAATGAATAATCTTTATTTTTCGAGGGTTACAGAGTAATTATTACTTACTTTTTTCATCTGGTCCTTGCCCTGGTCGGAGAATATAGCTAAGAAAAAAAAAGTTTATAAAAGGTATTAGCACCCCCCCCCCCCCCTACCCCCACAAACCAGCATCACCAACAACAGCAGTTCAACCTTCTTTTAAAAAAAAAAAAAAAGGAGATAGGATACATTCAACAAAACGCATGATCTCCAACTGGATACACTGTTAATTATTTAAACAATGAGAGAGAGAGAGAGAGAGAGAGAGAGAGAGAGAGAGAGAGAGAGAGAGAGAGAGAGAGAGAGAGAGAGAGAGAGAGAGATCAAATCAGATTCTTTTATGTCAAGGATAATGAATAAGCACTCCTCTGGTTAGAGAGGGGGAGAGAGGGGGTAGAGAGAGAGGTGGAGGGGGAGAGAGAGAGAGAGAGAGAGAGAGAGAGAGAGAGAAGAGAGAGAGAGAGAGAGAGAGATCAAATCAGATTCTTTTATTTCAAGGATTATGAATAAGCACTCCTGTGGTTTGAGAGAGGGAGGGAGGGAGGGAGAGAGAGAGAGAGAGAGAGAGAGAGAGAGAGAGAGAGAGAGAGAGAGAGAGAGAGAGAGAGAGATTCTATAAGCTTCACCAAGCTACACTATATGGCAGTGCACAGTATGTAAGCAAAAAATAGACAGGCCGGCAGACGGACTGATATCCTTAGCCTATGGCAAATAAAACCAGTGACAGCGACATTAGCCTATATATACCATAGCGGTTTTCTATGAAGTCGTAATTCAGTCAGTGTAGTAGCGGCCAGAGGAAGCTGTGTGGCTGTGATATTCCGATAACAGTTATAGCACTGGTGGGCCTGCTAGCCTACTGGCAGGCCTAAGTATGCACAGTATTACTCTGTTGCTATTGCTAGGCCTATTGCACAGCATTATCCTGCTACTGCTGTTGCTGCTAGGCCTATTGCACAGCATTATCCTGCTACTACTGTTGCTGCTAGGCCTATTGCACAGCATTATCCTGCTACTACTGTTGCTGCTAGGCCTATTGTGCAGCATTATCCTACTACTGTTGCTGCTAGGCCTATTGTGCAGCATTATCCTACTACTGTTGCTGCTAGGCCTATTGTGCAGCATTATCCTGCTACTGCTGTTGCTGCTAGGCCTATTGTGCAGCATTATCCTGCTACTACTGTTGCTGCTAGGCCTATTGTGCAGCATTATCCTACTACTGTTGCTGCTAGGCCTATTGTGCAGCATTATCCTACTACTGTTGCTGCTAGGCCTATTGTGCAGCATTATCCTGCTACTACTGTTGCTGCTAGGCCTATTGTGCAGCATTATCCTACTACTGTTGCTGCTAGGCCTATTGTGCAGCATTATCCTACTACTACTGTTGCTGAATTGAAGTCATCTAATTGTTACTACTATTGTTACTAATTGAAGTCATCAAGGCTCTGTACGAGAATGCAAGAAGTGCAGTTTTCATGAACAATCACGTGGGCGAGTTCTTCAAGACCACGGTTGGAGTCCGCCAGGGCTGCCTTCTCTCACCTGTACTCTTCAACCTCTTCCTCGAAAACATCATGACAGAGACACTGCAAAACCACCACACTTCCATCTCCATTGGTGGAAGACCCCTTTGCAACCTCAGATTTGCAGATGACATTGACCTCATGGGCAGCAGCAAACAAGAACTGCAAATCCTCACAGACAGTCTAACAGATCGAGCGAGCGCATACGGCATGGAGGTCAGTACAGAGAAATCGAAGATCATGGTCAACAGCGCGAGTAATGACAGCACGGAAATAAAGATGAATGGAGAAATATTGGAAGAGGTGAGCCAATTCAAATACTTAGGCTCCATCCTAACAAAAGATGGCACATCAAACAATGAGGTGAAAGCTCGCATTGCAACAGCAACATCTGCTCTAGTCAGACTCCAGAGGATCATCAGAAGCAACATCAGCTTCTGCACCAAATACCACCTCTACAAATCCCTCGTGATATCTATCCTCCTATATGGCTGTGAATCATGGACTCTGACAGCAGAGTTAGAGAGAAGAATCCAAGCATTCGAGAACAAGTGCCACAGAAGACTCCTCAAAATATCATACAAAGAACACAAGACCAATAACTATGTGAAAGAAGAAATCAAAAAGCGTGTGGGCCCCCAAGAGCCCTTGCTCTCCACCATAAAGAGGAGAAAGCTGATGTGGTTTGGTCACACCACAAGACACAACACCCTAGCAAAAACCATCTTGCAAGGAACAGTCGAGGGCAAGAGAAGAAGAGGCCGCCAAAAGAAATCATGGGTTGACAGCATCAAAGACTGGACTGCCCAACCCCTGCAACGCCTCCTACTAGCCACACAGGATCGTGAAGCATGGAAAAAGATCTCCGTTGCGTCTTCTCTCATGTCCCCCCTACGTCCTTTGGGACATGGGACTGAGTGAGAGTGAGAGTGTGAGTGAACTGTTGCTGCTAGGCCTATTGTGCAGCATTATCCTACTACTGCTGTTGCTGCTAGGCCTATTGTGCAGCATTATCCTACTACTGCTGTTGCTGCTAGGCCTATTGTGCAGCATTATCCTACTACTACTGTTACTGCTAGGCCTATTGTGCAGCATTATCCTGCTACTACTGTTGCTGCTAGGCCTATTGTGCAGCATTATCCTACTACTGCTGTTGCTGCTAGGCCTATTGTGCAGCATTATCCTACTACTGTTGCTGCTAGGCCTATTGTGCAGCATTATCCTACTACTACTGTTGCTGCTAGGCCTATTGTGCAGCATTATCCTACTACTACTGTTGCTGCTAGGCCTATTGTGCAGCATTATCCTGCTACTACTGTTACTGCTAGGCCTATTGTGCAGCATTATCCTGCTACTACTACTACTACTACTACTACTACTACTACTACTACTACTACTACTACTACTACTATTACTACTACTACTACTACTACTACTACTACTACTACTTCTACTACTACTACTACAACTACTACTACTACTACTTCCACTACTACTACTACTACTACTACTACTACTACTACTACTACTACTACTACTACTACTACCACTGTTGCTTTTTACTGGTGACCTCCTAAACTTTTGTTTCCCCTCCTAGACAACACTGTTGGTGGGTTACACATGCTTAAACCAAACGTAAAATGTCTTGAGTGGTGATGCATGAAGTTAAAGATCAGAACATACCGATACTCTGTTATCAGCTTAACTTCAGGAAAGTGAAGATTTACAGCTCAGAGATTTACAGCTCATAGATTCACAATCAGTGCCCAACTCTTTTTATCCTGTCCTTTTGTTACAGAACACCAGTCCACAAGACCTGATACTTTGGACTCATCCTTTAGTGAGGGGGGACAGGCTGATGAATGGTTGAAATGCTGTAACTCCAATACACACAGACTTGGACTCTTCCAGTGTAAAGATACTGACAGACTCTGGAGTGACTCTCTTCCATCAGTCACAAACACTGGAGTGACCCTTTTCCATCAGTCACAAACACTGGAGTGACCCTCTTCCACCAGTCACAAACACTGGGGTGACCCTCTTCCACCAGTCTAAAGATACTGACAGCAGACACCGGAGTATACTGAGCAGACACTGGAGTGATTTTTTCACCAACAACCGCCCACTCCAGACGACCGGCCAGCAGACCAACGAACAAACTCTTCCTCTCTGACCTCCCTGAGGAGTAACGGACCTGTTGGTCAGGGCAGTGCACTGTTTCTGTTCAGACCTTTTTCTCTTGACCAAAACAAACAGACCAAGTCAAATCCACGCCACCTGCCAAACAGACCAAGCTAAATCCACCTGCCACCTGCCAAAGCCACACCATGGCCTGCAGTTCGGCAGAGAAGCAGGGACTTCCAGCGGGGCCCACGGGGATCCCCGTGCTGGGAGCAGCCCTGAAGTGGAAAGGCCCGGAGACGAACCTGGAGTGGACCAAGCAGTTCGGGCCCATCTACAGCGTGCGCATAGGGCCCAACCAGCTGGTCTACCTCAACAACATCCGCCTGGTGGAGCAGTACATGGAGCGCCATGGAGCCGCGCTGCTGGGCAGGCCTAGGGGGCCTGCTGCTATTGCTAATGGTCAGTGTCTGTTTCTCTGTGTGTGTGTGTGTGTGTGTGTGTGTGTGTGTTTATTTATTTATTATTTTATTTTTATTTCGAGGATAATGGATTAGGCACTTACGTGCTTTTTTTACATCTAGTCCCGTGTGTATGCAGTTTTGTTAATTCTGTCATCCGTTCTCACCGACACACGATGGTCCACTCTTATGAAAAGCGGAACAGGATTTAACGTGTGCGCAAGATGTTCTGCGTGCGTTCGCACACGGGCCTCGGTTTAAAGTCTCATCCGAAGGACTTCTGGGGAGAGTGGAGTCTGCACTGACTTTAACTCCAGGAGAAAAATCTCCTCGACCGGAATCGAGATCATGTGTGTGTGTGTGTGTGTGTGTGTGTGTGTGTGTGTGTGGTGTGTGTGTGTGTGTGTGTGTGTGTGTATGTGCGTGTGTGTGTGCGTGTGTGTGTGTTCGTATGTGTGTGTAGTGTGGGTGTGGTGTGGTGTGGTGTGGTGTGGTGTGGTGTGTTGTTGTCGTTGTGATGGCGGTGGTGGCGGTGGTGGCGGTGGTGTGTGTGTGTGTGTGTGTGTGTGTGTGTGTGTGTGTGTGGTGTGTGTGTGTGTGTGTGTGTGTGTGTTGCTAAATGGTGAGCGTTATTTGTTTATTCTTTATTTACCTAATCTTTTATTTCGAGGATAATGAAATAAGCACTCGTGAGCTTTTTTATCATCCAGTACCCGTGCATATATCTGCTGTTTCGTAAATTTTGTCATCCGTTCCCACCAGTACACAATAGCCTTCTCTTCCGTAAGGCAGAACAGGTTTTAACGTGTGCGCAAGATGTTCTGCGTGCGTTTGCACACAGGACCCTGGTTTATAGTCTCATCCGAAGTGCGTGCGTGCGTGCGTGTGTGCGTTCGTGCGTGCGTGCATGCGTGTGGTGTGGTGTGGTGTGGTGTGGTGTGGTGTGTGGTGTGGTGTGGTGTGGTGTGGTGTGTGTAACACTCTCTAACTAAGCAGCATCCTTGATCTTTAAGTACATCCCGAGGCTTGTTTCGTTCCTGAACTTGGCTTCATAACTTTCTAGTCACCAAAATGCTGAATGAATTACGAGTAGGCTAAATGAAATAACATAGTCCAGGGAAATTTTGCCAAAAAGGGGCTCTGGCAAAAAGTAATTGCTTCAAAGAAATTTTCACTTGTTTTATGTTTTGATGGGTGTACTTGACCATCCCAATTGGTTTTATCAAAAATTTAGTGGGGGGATAAGATAAAATTCGTGTTTGAAAAGAGTAGGTGCAGTGCAGCTGAGCTGAAACGGTATTTCACATTTGTGCTGCTTTGCAAGCTGTCCTGGCTGTCCAGTCAAGAATTGTACACTTAATTGAAGCAGGCTTGTTTAAATTACATTTTAAAACTAAAACCTTTATACTCTGACGACCCAATTCCTTTTTACTGGGTGAAAAACTAATGTAATTGCACTTCGGGTTTGCAAATTTGAGAAACGTTT
>JASPKP010000783.1:5000-10000 GCA_030674155.1 Stramonita haemastoma | reverse complement strand
AATCAAAGCGCTTGCATTCAACCTACACGACGCACAATCAGCAACTATTTACAGTTTTGACAAATTCGAATGTACACACACACACACGCACGCAGCACGCGCGCGCACGCACACACACCTACAAACGTTATGCACTTTGGCAGGTGGATGTTGAAGGCAGGGACAGGTAAGAGATGGAAGCGGAAGGAGAAAAACTTAGGTTTGAAATAAGTGTGTCTTGAGGTTGGATTTAAAAGTGTCATAAGTAGGCTTTTGTCGGAGGGAGAGAGGAAGGTCGTTCCACATCGATGGACCGGAAACAGAGAAAGAGCGGCGGCCAACGGTAGATAGGTTGAATCTGGGTGTTCTTAGGGACAAAGTATCTGCCCACGAGCGGAGGGAGCGAGAAGGTGTGTACAAGTGAAGACATTCACAGAGGTAGGAGGGTGCAGTATTGTGGAGACATTTGTAACAGAGGGTATTGATCTTGTAGTTTACTCTCTGTGGTACGGGCAGCCAATGAAGAGATTGCAAGAGAGGGGTAATGTGCTCAGATTTTTTTCTCTCTGAGGACCAGACGAGCTGCGGAGTTTTGTATGCGTTGAAGGGAGTGGATGGATGATGCTGGCAGACCAGCCAAAAGAGAATTGCAATAGTCCAGACGTGAGAGAATAAGAGAAGTGACAAGTTTGGAAGTTGCATCAGTGGACAGGTACTTTCGAATTGCGCTAATGCGCCGTAGTTGATAGTAGCATGACTGACAGGTTTGGGTAATGAATTTTTGCATGGAGAGAGTGTTATCGACAACGACTCCGAGATACTTCACAGAAGTGGATAGCGGAACTGACGTATTGCCGAATTCTATTGAAGTTATTGGAATGGAGGAGAGTTTGTGTTTGGTGCCTACAAGCATGGCTTTGGTTTTATCTGCATTTAGTTGTAATTTGTTTTGTATCATCCAGTGTTGGATGTCTTGAAGGCAGCTGGTCATATTTGTCAAGAGAGAAGGAAGATTTTCAGGTGTGTCACTGCTTTGAATCTGCGAGTCATCAGCATAAAAGTGATAATTGATATGATGACGGTCTATTATATGTGACAGTGGAGCAGTATAGAGGGTAAAAAGAAGAGGGCCCAGAACTGATCCCTGAGGGACACCACATTCCAGTTTGGCAGGTGCTGATTGAATCTTGTTTACTGCAACTGTATGGACTCGGTCTGCGAGGTATGAAGTGAACCAGGTGAGGGCTGTGCCTTTAACGCCAAACATGTTCTGGAGACGGGAGAGGAGAATTGAATGGTCTATAGTGTCAAAGGCAGCAGATAAGTCGAGAAGAGTAAGAAGGGAGATTTTCCCTGAGTCAGAAGCATGGAGAAGCATGTTAAGAGTATGAACCAGGGTGGTTTCAGTGCTGTGGTTGACGCGATAGGCAGACTGAAAAGGGGGAAAGAGATTATTGGAAAGAAGATGGCTATTGAGTTGTTTCAGAACAACTTTTTCAAGGACTTTAGAGATAAAAGGCAGATTAAAGACGGGTCTATAGTTCTTCAGGATGTTAGGATCGAGGTCGTGCTTTTTGAGCAGAGGTGTGACTATCGCTGTTTTGAGAGCTGATGGAAAATTTCCAGAAAGAAGAGATGAGTTTACTATTTTTGTGATAGTAGGTATAAGCTGTGGGATGCACTGAATGAAAAGAGAAGCAGGTACAGGATCGAGATCGCATGATTTTATTGTCATTTCTTTCAGAATGTTCTTGATTTCTTTATCGCTTGTTGGGTGAAAGACAAGAAGAGGAGTGCCAGTGAATTGGGGATCAGGAGGTGCAGGTAGGAAAGGAGTCTGATCCAGTTTGGAGCGGATGTTGCGGACTTTGTCAGAGAAGAATGAAGAAAATATACCAGGAAGTTCAGAGTGGCTGTGGACAGTAGGCAGAGGGCTAGCCTTTGCAGATCCAAGGAGAGTTGAGGTGAGGGAAAAAAGAGATTTCATGGACGTGGCATCGAGAACTTGAGCAGAAAAATAGTTTGTCTTCGCTGAGTGGATTAAGGTTTTGACTTTGTTGATTTGTTTGTGAAAGAGCTGTTTGTTTATTTCAGTTTTTGTTTTTCGCCATTTTCGCTCAAGTTGGCGTTTGCGCTTTGCAACCAGTATGTCGTGAGTATACCATGGGGCGCAGGGCCTATCAGGCAGAACAACATCAGTGGGAGGTGCGTGCTCATCGAGCAATTGGCTTAAAACAGTGTTGTAATGTACGGAATGGTCAGTGTGTTCAGGGGGTTTGGATAGGTGTTGGGCAGCTTGAGAAGAGAAGGTTTGAATATCAATTGCCTTGAGATTGCGACGGGTGACGCGCTTTTTCTTTTTGATAGGCCTAGTGATGTTGAGAGAGAAGAGAATGGCGGAATGATCGGAAAGCAGTTCGTTAGTGACGGACACAGATGTGACGAGTTTAAGTGAAAGATCAGTGATGAGCCAGTCTAAGATGTGACCTGACCTGTGAGTTGGCTCGCTGACTAGCTGGGAAAGAGAGTGGCTGGACAGAGAAAGAGAAAGACGTTTGACATCTGGACAAGACTGGTTGTCAAAGTGGAAATTGAAGTCGCCAAGAATGATAAGTGTCTTGGGAGAGAGGCTGTAATGATCCAGGAGTGACTGAAATTCTTGATGAAAAAGGGAAGATGTCAGATTATTTTTACGACTAGGAGGTGGACGGTACAGACAGCAGAAAGTGATAGAGTGGCCAGGTAAGCTGAGGTTGAGTTCACAGACTTCAAAGGATGCAGGTGAGAAAGGGAGAGAGTGACAGAAGGAAAGAGCTGGGTGCAGAGTGTCTTTGTAGGTGATGGCAATGCCACCTCCACGGGAGAGTCTAGGGAAAGAGCGAGTTTTATAGCCAGGTGGTGTCAGCTGTTTTATTTTTGGTTCGTTGGTTGAAGTTTGGGCAAGTTTGGTTGAAGTCAGGGCAATAGGTCTGTAACTACTTTTATCTGTTTTTGGCTTTCCCTGCTTATGTACTGGAAACAACTATAGACTGTTTCCACTTCATTGGCATGACACCATCAATCCAACATTTATTACAAAGTTTGTGTAGCAGAGATAAAAAAATTTCTGGTAAATGTTTCAGCTTATCATTAGATACTGCGTCCAAACCGACAGATGTTTTCTTGTTGGAAAGTGAAAATAATGCTTCTTTTACCTCATTCAATAAGATTGGGGCATTGACATATTCATCATTATCAGAGATTGGTTCAGAATGGAACTCTATTTTGTTTTCCTCTTCTGTTCTATGTTGTCTATGCTCACATGATAGCCCCTCAATGCGCATTGATTCTGAGAACATGTCTACAAAGGCTTCTGCCTTTTCTTTGTTGGAAGGAAATTCTTTATTCCCCAGCTTTACTGGGCAACTTGGTAGACAGACACCATTTTTCATTTCATTAATTTTTTTCCAAACTTGTTTAAGATCTTTATGACTGGATATCTTACTGGTACAAAAAGAAGACCAAAACTGTCTTTTAGCCTCAGCAATAACTTTGTTGCTATGATTTTTAGCTTCTTTCTGCTTGATATAATTTTCTGGCGTTTTACCATTTAGATATATCTTATACATTGAACGTTTATTCTTAACTGCATGGTCACATGCTGGTGTCCACCATATATTTCCATTATGTTTCTTTGATTCACGCATGTTTATTCTAGGGATAGACAAACTAGCAGCTTGAAGGATGGTTTCAGCAAAAATAGAATAGAAGTGGTCTATGTCATCAGTTTCAAAGCTCTCAGTGTTGTAGGCTGCAAGAATGCTTTTAAATTTTTCCCAATCAGCTTGTTTATAATTAAATTTAGGAATCTTGTCTGCAAGGGTGTCACAAGTAGTTGTTCTATGAAGAGTTATAATAACAGGCAGGTGGTCACTGCCAAGGGTGTCTTTGTGTGTTGTCCAGTCACATTCCGGAGCTAGTGCTGGAGATATAAATGTTAAATCTAAGGCTGATGCTCTATGAGTAGCAATGTCTGGAATTCTGGTGACACTGCCATCATTTAATAAGCATAGGCACGAATCCACTACATTTTCTACAAAGCGGTTACTGGATATTTTTTCACACTCTTTATCCCAAAAGGATGCGTGCGTGCATGTGTGCGTGCATGTGTGCGTGCGTGCGCGCGCGCGTGCGTGCGCGCGCGCGTGTAAATATCCAACCCAATCCAAAAATTCCAAAACCTCCTCTCAAACCCTTCTCTTTCTCCTTCCCCCAAACCCTCAGGGCTGCTGTTCGGACAGGGCGAGCTGTGGCGGCTGAACCGCCAGGCTTTCCAAGGCGCGCTGTGCAAGGCGTCCCTGCAGGACACGTACGAGGCCATCATCCTGCAGGAGGCGGACAGCGTGCTGCAGCAGCTGTCGCAGGAGGCGGGCAGCCCCCTGGAGATGGACACCTTCCTGCTGCCCGCCCTGACGCGGCGCCTGGTGACACTGCTGCTGGGGGAGAGGCTGGAGCTGCAGCACCCCGAGATGAGGGCGCTGGTGGGGCAGATGAACGACCTGGAGGAGGTGGACCTCACCTCCAAGTCCACCCAGATGTTCCTCAAGCTGCGCCAGTTTCGGTCAGTGCAGTAGACATGCAGGCAAGCAGGGTTTTTCTGATGGATGGGGTTGTTTGGGAGGGGGGGGGGGTTTAGAAGGGGCAGGTTGTGTGATGTAGTGGTGTTTGGGTGTGTGTGTAGGGGGGGGGGGTTAGTGTAGGGGTACTTTTTTTTAAAATTTGTTTTATACCATTTTATGTTACAGCAGATTTCTGTCTCTGTCTCTGTCTCTCTGTCTCTCTCTGTCTCTGTCTCTGTCCCTCTCTCTCTCTTTCTTTCTTTTTTTTTTTTGGGGGGGGACGGATAGCCTAGTGGTCAGAACATTGCGCTCGCAATTTGACGACCCGGGTTCGAATCCAGTCGAGGAGATTTTTCTCCTGGAGTTAACATCAGTGCTGACTCCACTCTCCCTAAACAAAAGTCCCTCGGATTAGACTGTAAA
>JASPKP010000783.1:0-2500 GCA_030674155.1 Stramonita haemastoma | reverse complement strand
CTCTCCTAGGTAAGAGCCACCCGCATTTCAAGCCGAGATATCTGTTGTGACTGAAAGTGGTCGACAATACAATACAAAACAACACAGCACAATACAAAACAATATAATACGGTACAGCACAAAACGATTCAATACAAAATCGCGTTTCCTTCCACAAAGAATCGACCAGATAGTAGTGTAGTCAATCCTTGCATTTCGCAAAGAACTAATTGCAATAGTTTTCAAACTTGGTGCAATGGATAGATAAAAATACCATAAACAACATATCTAAAAAGTAGGGAAAAGTAGGTGTCGGAAGATGCCGAAAATCAATAAACAAACACACTAATAAACAATATTTCACACTCTGAGACTGATCGTTTGCTAAAGCTGGCCTGCTTCTGGCGCCGCGGCATCCTCCCTTATTTGGCAGTGCTCCACCCAGTTTTGACCAAGAAAGACCCGTGGCCGCAAGAGAAAGGACCTTGGTGCCAAAGCTGTAATGCTACTTATTCTTATTTCCTTTAGCATTAATGACTTATCTTTTGAAATTTAACACACACTTAAAGTAACTGCTTAATTGTTTTTTACGAGATGCATGGTATGTACTGCGCTGATGTGCGTATTTGACCAGACAGCATCGAAACAACTGTCCACGTGTGTTGGGCCAGCTCCTACATTATACAGTAATGTAGGAATGTATGTATGGTAAACCACTCTTGTCAAAATCGGCTCTGTGTGTGCATTGTTTCGTTTTATTTGAAAGTGTGTTTAACTTTAATGAACATGGCCAGAGGTCCTGGCATGAAGAGAAATAGTCATTGTTTAGAGTTTCAAGCCATGGGCCTGATATATATATATATATATATATATATATATATATATATATATATATATATATATATATATATATATATATATATATAGAAACGTGTGTGTATGCATATATATATATATATATATATATATATATATTTATATATATATGTATGTGAGTGTGTGTGTGTCTGTGTGTGTGTGTGTGTGTGTGTGTGTGTGTGTGTGTGTGTGTGTGTGTGTGTGTGTGTGTGTGTGTGTGTGTGTGTGTGTGTGTGTGTATAACACCATTATATAGATAAAGAACAGCATGCATATATATAAATATATATATATATACATATATATATATATATATTATATATATATATTTATATATATATATATACGGGATTTGTTTGTCACGCATTGGACTGAACAGCCACCAGCGAGCCTGCACCAGACGTGGACAGTGCCCTTAATCTTCGTTCGCGAAGCCAAGCCATGATGATATATATATATATATAATATATATATATATATATATATATATATATATATATATATATATATATAAAACAGTATCAAAAAGTGTATCTGCAGTCTTTTCTGATGGAAAAGCATGTGTATCAGTGTATGTGTGACAGTGTCACATCATCCCTTTCACTTTCTGTCCTTCTCTTTCTTTCTCTGTATGTGTTTCTTGTCTCTATCTGAGATCGAGAGTGTGCATATGATCTGAATTTAGTGGATCCTATTTACGGCACTGATATATCTTTAGTTCTGAATGAACGGGATGCAACTTTTTTCAGTTTAACTTTAACCTTAGGGTGATGTGTGACTTAAAAAAATGTTTTGTTTATCTTTGTTACCTGCTCTACAAAATCACTGATCTAAAGCATTGTTTCGTTGCAATTTTGTTGGGCTTTTCACCCCAGAATTTTACCCAATGGCTGATCACATTTTTGTCCAGATGAAAGGACTGACTTTTTATGTCTGTGTGTGTTATGTGGAGAAAGACTGCTGACTGATAGCCAAGATGTAGTGAAGCAGACTGATAAAGGTGTTGCAGGTCGTGGTACAGTGGTCGTACACTTTGGTTTAATCCTGGTAAAATGCAGGAAAGCCTACATGATTTTGCATGCTTATGGGCTGTGAACGCTTAATTTAGCATATGTGCAGTATACTTTCATTGCTTTTTGCTTGATCTTGCGTTTAATGGTAATTCTATTATCAAATTCGTAATCAGTACGTCGAACGCTTTCCAACGATATGCCACAAGACCATATTACAAACTGTTTAAAAATATGGTAAAACCCAAATTTTATGACATAAAATATTTCAAAAAAGTGACTTTCCGACACTTAGATCGCCCTACTTTTTGGATATGTTAATAGCTAGCTACTTTTCTATCCAATCATCGCAAAAGCATTACTATTGCACATAATTCTTTTCTCGGCACTTTTTTGGCAAATATTGACTAGACCACATAGCAAAAGAGTTAACTAATGATATGCAGAGAGAGAGAGAGAGAGGGGGGGGAGATAGACAGACAGACAGACAGACAGACAGACAGACAGACAGACAGACAGACAGACAGACAGAGAGAGAGAGAGAGAGAGAGAGAGAGAGAGAGAGAGAGAGAGAGAGAGAGAGAGAGAGAGAGAGAGAGAGAGAGAGAGAGAGAGAGAGAGTACAAAAGTCGCACACAAAATTTTTACCTAAA
>JASPKP010007832.1:0-2500 GCA_030674155.1 Stramonita haemastoma | reverse complement strand
TCTCTTCACTTTCTCGAACAGTGAGACTATGGCCCACTTTTCAGTTCTTTCTGCTGCAGCCATTGCTTTCCCTGCATACATTACAGTGCATAGTTATGTTCTCCCTTTTTTTTCTTTTTAGCAAACCTCTCTTCTGTTGCCAAACATTTGGCGCTCCTTTGTGTATGCATATCGTGGGACTGTATATTTGAAATGTTCTATGTTTCTTTTTCTATTTAGTACTAAAACACTGAATCTAAAAACAGTATGTGAACAGATAACTAGATAAAAATGAAGGTTTTGAATGGACTGGTACCGCTTTGTGTCTTTTCAATTTCCTCACTGCTGCTAAAAATAAAAATGAGTAAAACAAATCTTATTATTCAGGCTGGACAGTGAGGGATGGCATACCACCTTCAAGGTGTGTGTGTGTGTGTGTGTGTGTGTGTGTGTGTGTGTGTGTGTGTGTGTGTGTGGTGTGTGTGTGTGTGTGTGTGTTGCGTGCGTGTGCGTGTGCGTGTGCGTGTGAGACAGAGAGAGAGAGAGAGAGAGAGAGAGAGAGGAGACAGAGACAGAGACAGAGACAGAGACAGAGAGACACAGAGAGAGAGAGACAGAGAGAGAGAGAGACAGAGACAGAGACAGAGACAGAGAGAGAGACAGAGAGACAGAGAGACAGAGAGAGACAGAGACAGAGAGAGACAGAGAGAGAGAGAGACAGAGACAGAGAGAGAGACAGAGAGAGAGAGACAGAGAGAGACAGAGACAGAGAGAGACAGAGAGAGACAGAGACAGAGAGAGACAGAGAGAGACACAGAGAGAGAGAGAGAGAGAGAGAGAGAGAGAGGAGAGAGAGAGAGAGAGAGAGAGAGAGAGAGAGAGAGAGAGAGAGAGAGAGAGAGAGAGAGAGAGAGAGAGAAGTAAACAACAGTAGTAAGCAGCACAACCCATTCAATTTGTTTTTATAATTTTCAACTATACCTCTATAACCAACTTTTAATGTGTTTTACGTTCTTAACAACTGATTCTGTTGACCATGTCACTGGCCTTGACAAAACTAATAAAGAATATAAACACAAAATGAGGAAAGCGATATTTTTCCTGCGCAGAGCGTTCTCTCTTGCTCCTAGCATCGACAGCAACAGTCATCACCACTTGGCGATTAAATGATGGGTCAGAAGTGGACCTAATCGATGGGGAGAGAGTGTGTGTCAGTTTTGCTGATCATCTCTTAAACTGAATCCACTTTCCTCCATACCTGATCTGATCACTGGCTGCACTGGGAGGGGTGGCATCCCTCCCACCTTCCGTGTGCTGTGGTCTTGTCAATGAAGTAAAAAAAAAAAAAAAAAAAAAAAGAAGGGTTTTCTTCTGCCTTACACAGAGGAATTGTCTGTTCTCTTCTTGCTGCTAATGCATCACAAGCCTCTGGCAGCGTTATCCTCTGCTATGGTAGTTTGCAGTGTCAATAGAAATATTTTTTTCCTATTTCCTGACATACCAAAATAGAGACTCGGATGAGACTATAAACCGAGGCCCCGTGTGCAAATATAAGCAGAACATCTTGTGCACACGTTACATCCTGTTCCGCTTTTCGTAAGAGTAGGCCATTGTGTGCCGGTGGGAATAGATGACAAGATTTACAAAACTGCATGCACACGGAGATTGAATGTAAAAAAAATACATGTGCTTATTCCATTATCCTCGATACAAAAAAGAACAAAACAGAGAAGAAAAAAAGAGATGAAACAGTTACTTGTAGGGGAAAAATGAATGTAACTGTGATAACCGAGTGACCAGCTAGTGTTAAAAACTCTTATATCAAAATGCACTTTATGGTGTTTCATCAATAAATTAAGATTTCCGCAATTACACAAATGTTCGACACATGATAAGATCGTAGAGTATTCCTCCTATCCTTTTGTCTTGAAAGTAAAGTAAAAACAAGTATCATAAGCATCATTTCATTGTGTAACATTTTTTTTAAATCCATAAATCTATGGGGGGGGGGGGGGGTTCTTCAAACACAAAGAGTACAGAAAAGAATACCCTTTCACAAAATATCCATTTTGACACAAAGATCAGATCTTAAGTCTATTATATTCAGAATGTGCACTAGGTCATCAAATAGCGTGTAGACATGACAGTAACTTTAGTATTGTTATCTGTGGTAGACTGGCTATTTTTTTTCTTTGGATTCTTTTTTTATGTCATTGTTGCAGTGTTTAGCTTTGACTGGATTGTATATGTCACAGCTTGAACCTAAACAATAATAAGACCAGAACTGGCAGAGCTAAACTGATGTTGCCAGAGGGAAAGATACAGAATGTGAAGTGTATTGTATTGTGTTGTAATATCTTGTGTTGCATTGTACAGTATGCTACTTAATTAAGGTCACGGCTGACTTCTCTGCGTGAAAATTGGGCTGGTTTCCACGAGGAGAGTATGTCGTCACAAGAGCAGCGCCACCTTTTTTTTTCACTCCCTGTCTGCATGTATATTTGTCATCCTATGAGAGTGG
>JASPKP010007831.1:2500-12282 GCA_030674155.1 Stramonita haemastoma | reverse complement strand
GGGTTGGAAATCGTAAATCAAAAGGTTGCGGGTTCATCCCAGCTTTCGACTATGGCGTTGTGCTTTGGGAAAAAAAAAGGCACTTTAAGGCTTTTTTCTACCCCCCACCCGGTGGAAAAAAGGGGGTTTAACAACTTTGTGGGGGGGTTAACCCCTGCGATAGACTGGCGTCCTATCCGGGGGGGGGAGTCTATAAATTAGTGGGCTTTAACGCAAAAAAACCGGGATAAGCACCGGCCCTGTTTTCTTAGGCTCGGGCGACTTTAACTTAACTTTTAATCCAGCCCGGGGGGGCCGCGGTGTATTTATAGCAGGAGTGACCCCCAAATGGCTATAGGTAAGAGGAAAAGCGTTTTTAAATTTAGACCCTTGGCTGGGCCCTTATGAGTGATGTTGAATTTTTGCACTGTGCTTTTCCCTACCCCGTAGCCCTGTAGACCATTGGGGCACCACTGAAGATTTTGCAAGCCAGCTTCCTCCATGGGTGACTTAAGTCATAGTAAAAATAATAATACATGAAATTTTATATAGCGCTATATCTTGCACAAACAAATGAAAGCGCTTGCATTCGACCGATACAACACACAAACAATCAACAACAATTAGGCTACTAGTTTTAGAAAATAGCAAATCCGAATGCACTCACACACACACATACACACACACTTACATCTGTAGCTTAAATATATATACATTTTAACAAGATTTTGGCTTATTCAGCGTTAATTCTAATTCATCAGTGGTTCTGTTTTATGCTGACTCTTTTTTTTCTCTCTCTCTCTTTCCTCTTTCCCTCCCCAAAGTACTATGATGACCTGACTTCGGGAAAGGCAGAAGAAGGT
The DNA here is from genome assembly GCA_030674155.1 of Stramonita haemastoma. NCBI lineage: Eukaryota > Metazoa > Mollusca > Gastropoda > Neogastropoda > Muricidae > Stramonita > Stramonita haemastoma. Next base: position 11,440 of record JASPKP010007831.1, on the reverse strand, counting down.
GACCGCTTCGTCTATTTGGAGGACTGCGGCCACGTGGAGGAAGTGACCTTTCTGGACCGCTGGGTGGACATGAGCAGAAAACTTCCAGACGGCGGGGAAACGGACGATGAAGCAGCAGCAGATGACGAGGAGGCAGGGACTCAGTGGACGCAGGCAAACAGACGACAGGTCAGCAGAGTGGTCAAGTTCCCCGAATGTCCTCAGTGCAAGACTCCCATCCGCCGGAACCTGAGATATGGTCAGTTGTGGGATGGGATTTTTTTTTTTAATCTATTTATTTATTTATTCATTCTTTTTTTTCTTTTTCTTTTTTTTTTTCATATCGAGGATGTAATAAATCTTATTCTTTTATTGTATGATTTTATATCACTACTAGGTTGGGTTCTTATTATAAGTTTACTGCCTTAAAGTGAAAACACATATAGGGATGTGAACAGACTAACAGACAACTCGATAGGATATAATATAGTTTTATTCAGAGACTCGTGTACATAGATGTTTACATGAACAAGGCCTATCTAAAAGTGCGGGAAAGTCAGTCTCGCTTCCAGGCACTGGTCGGACAGTTCCACGCGCTCGCAGGCGAATGGTGCCAGAATGAATGAGGCCAAGGTCATAGGCTGCATGCATTAGTTTTAGGCGAGTGCAGGGGTGGACAGTAAGGGAGGGGGGTAGATCAAGATGGGGATCCTTGTTGGCTTAGGGGTACTGTCCTTCAGTCTTTATTATGCTAGTATTAATAATTACTTCTCCCCTTCTTTTATAAAAGAAAATTTATAATAAGATTGTTATTTTCTTGTGAATCTGGTGATGTCCTTTCACAATCAGGTATGCAGACTATTAGCAGTTGTTCCTGGCTAATGTCACTGGTGATTTTGTTTGAGTCAACTTCTCTTGTGCCAGCATTAAAACTTGAAGATGTAAAAGTATCTTGAAAGTATTTGAAGTAGTCTCTTGACACGCACAGTTCATGTTCATTTGATTAACCTACACATTGAATAACTCATCATTGATATATATGGATAGATATATTTGAGAAACAGAGTTGGATATATATTCAAGCAAAAGATGAGAGGAAGAATGAGGTTAGCAGATTATATAGTTTCACATGCAGTTTTACTATTTTCTACAGTCTTTCATTATCATGCATCCGAACAGTAAATGTTGGTCCGTGTGTATTTCTTTTGTTTGTGGGTATAATTATGTGCAAGTGTTCGGGATTTCACATAGCACGGCAGTTTACCCTTCCCAAAATCTGACTCTTTAGTTAGCGCAGCGCTGGCTCTGTTATTCTGTGACTGACCCTATCCATTCGGCTACACTGTAAGCGAAATTCCATAGCACAGCAGGCAGGCTGGCTCAGGCTCCCTACTATTTCTCTGTATTTGAGAAACCCACGCTTTCCGATTAATGCGACAAAAGTTTTCATAAAATCTAAAGTTATGTTTCCATGTGAATGTTTATAAGTGCCCAGAGTTGCTCGATATACATGGATTACTCTGTGAAAGAATGGTGCTGTAAAACGATCTGTAAGTAGTAAATGTAACAGCTTGAAGTTCCTCATTTGTGTTATTCAGTGTTCGTTGTCTGTATCTGCTTCATGTGTAGAGCATCTCTGTTAGGCTAGTGTGTGTTGTGTTAGCAGTGTGTGTGTGGTGTGTGTGTGTGTGTGTGTGTGTGTGTGTGTGTGTGTGTGTGCGTGTGTGTGTGCGTGTGTGTGTGTGTGTGTGTGTGTGTGTGTGTGTGTGTGTGTGTGTGTGTGTGTGTGTGTGTGTGTGTGTGTGCGTGTGTGCGTTGCGTGTGCGTGCGTGTGCGTGCGTGCATGTGTGTGTGCATACCACGTTCAGTGTAAGAGTGGTTTAGGGATTTTTTGTGATTGTCTTCCATCCTCTGGTCACTTTTCTATTCATATAGATCTAGTGAAGAACAAATTAACAAACAAACAAAACGAAAGAAAGAAAAGAAAGAAAAAAAAAGCTTAGGAAAGCACATTGTGTTTAAAATTAAATTTCAATGACAGCATTCATTTCTCTCTCTCTCTTCTCTCTCTCTCTCTCTCTCTTCTCTCTCTCTCTCTCTTTTCTCTCTCTCTCTCTCTCTCTCTCTCTCTCTCTGGTGTGTGTGTGTGTGTGCGCGCACGCGCGCGAGCGAGCGTGCGTGCGTGTGTGTGTGTGCGCTCGCGCGGGCACACACCTACCTTAAAGTAAAATGTCGGGCGTGCTTTTTGGTTTTTTTGGAATAATTACTGCCTTAAATCTTTGGTTGAAAAGTAATGTTAGTTATATCTTTAAAAGGGAAGTACATAAAGAGATTTGTACTTTGTGCACTGACATCAGTATCATAACAGCAACAAAATAATTAGAACGCATAGACCTTAAGACCTACAGATAGGCTATTTTGTGGACCGCCACATATGGTAGACATCTGTGTTATATCACATCTCCGGAAATCTGGCGTTCCACAGGGGGGGGGGGGGGGGGGGGGGCTACGTGCCTTTAGGCGTGTTAGTCTGGTAGGTACTGTGTAAGGAGCTACTTAACTTCGGTGCAAAAATAGCGCTGTTTGACTGGGACTAAGAGAGACTTTTAGCTATTCTCGCGTTGCAAATGTGCAACGTCGATTTTGACTCTGGCATTGGGGGATGAGAGGAGGTGAGAAGTGATGCTGGTTTGTTAGTTTTTCGGCCTCTGCCTTCTTTTCTCTCCCACTGCTGAACTAAAAGTGTTAGAATGAGTTGGTGTGATAGAATTGCTTGTATGTATTCACTATCTTTCTCGTCCTTTGAAGGAAAATAGAAAAAAAATCAACATGCCTGAATGCACAGTATATCTGATTGTTGCTCATTTGCTTCATCTTTATCATTAGCAGAAATTTTAGATTGAGGTGTTAGAGTTAGATTTCCTGAATAAGGCGTTGTGGTGGTTTTGCGTGTCTGTTTGATCGTCGTAGTGTGTGTGTCCGGGGCTGTCTGATTGTGTTGCTGGTGTCGTCGTCAGAATGACAGTGGCGAGGTAGCCGGGGTCCCTGGGGTCGTTGTCCGGGGTGTCGTCTGTCCATGTGACGCGTCGTGGCTGGCGGCTGGACCGCGGGGTCGGGGTCGTCAGGGCCCGCAGTTGCTGTCTGTTTCGCCGGTACTGTCCTCCATTGGGGGTTTGGACAGTGTAGGACCGGGGCTCAGGTCGCTTCTCCGTGACGTTGGCTGGGGACCAGGTGCCGTCCTGGCTTTGGACCAAAACTTTCTGCCCGACTTTGAGTGGGGGCAGATCTTTGGCGCTGCGGGTCGTAGTACTCCTTCTGCTTCCGTTGACGGGTCTTCAGGGCTTCTTGCGTCTTCTGGTGTTCCAAAGATATGGAGGGGAGGGACGGGAGGTTGGACCGGATTGTGCGGGAATAGAGGAGCTCAGAGGGGACGGTTTAGGGCGTCGTTGATGGGGGTTCGACCGGAGACAAAGCAAAGCCATGTCTGGATTGCTGCCACTCTGTTTTGCTTTGAGGAAGGTCTTCTTGCGTGGGGGTTGGATGACAGGTTTGGAGTCCTGCTCTAGAGATATGTGCAGTTCTCCTTCAAAGTCTCCAATGCCCTCGAACCTATCAGGGTACGCAGTCCGTAGGTCTTTTGCGCTCAAGATGGGCTTAGTTTCAACTTGCACGGGCAGTTTTGCGTGTATGGCACAGTGTACTGTCACCAACTGCAGTGCTCTGCAGCTTGGTAATCCCAGGATTGCCGGACCGTCGCTGTCAGTGATGAAGAACTCAGCTTCATGCCAGTCTGCTTTGTGTTTGCAACGAAGCTTAATGACGCCGTGCTGTTTGATGACGGTGCCATTGTATGCATGAAGGATTGTTCTTCTGGGCGTCGTTGTCCCTTTTGCTGGGAAGCCTTCTGCGTCCAGCTTCTCTGGAAACATCCTGCGAAACGTTCTTAGTGGGAGGATGTTCCCCTGTGCTCCCGTGTCCACCTTAACGCGCAGTTTGGCTGGTTGTTTGTAGTCGACGACGATTTTGGTGTATATTTCGTCTCGATTGTCGTCCATTGCTTTTTCAATGCTTGAAAAGTCTAGGATATCCATGTCGTTGGCGATATCATCGATCTGGTCATTGTAGACAGCGTTGATGCGCTTGCGTTGTCTACTTTTGTCGCCCTTGTGTCGACTTGAGGATCTGCCTCTGTGTCCATCTCCACGCCCTTGCCGATGCTCGGTTCGACGCGAAGACTTGGCTCTTCCTTCTGTAGTCGATCTGCAGACTTCTTGCCAGTGGTTCGGTTTTCCGCACCTGTAGCATTCTGCGCCATACACCGGACATTTTCTAGGTGGGTGTCTTGTACCGCAATTTCCGCACGTTTGTTTTGCTTTGACTGCGTCAATATTTGCTGCTGCTGCTGCCCTGTCACCACCCATTAGCTTCTTCATCTGACTCATGTAGCTAGCCGTAGCCTCGTGCGATTTTAGCAATAGCTAGAGCTTGATTTAGAGTCAATGTAGCGTCTTTGGACAGCAAGTCTCTCTGGACGGCAGACTGATTCGTGCCGGATATCAGCTGTTCCAGCACTCTCTCTTCAGCCTGATCTGCTTGGTATCTACATTTCTGAATTTTGGATCTGCAGCGCGTCACAAAATCTTCTACTGTTTCAGATTCTTTTTGTCTCAGTCTTTGAAGCTCTAGCCTGTGTATACGAAAGTTCTCTTGTAGCTGCAGAAGATCAAGTCTCTCCCATATGTTGTTTGGTTCCTCGAGCTGTTCTTGTGTCAACTCCCAGGTGTTGAAGAGTCTTAATCCTTCTGTCCCTAACCAGAGAATGATGTGGTTGTGCTGCTTTTTAGGATCAGTGTTTTTCACTGCAAACCACATTGTGCACCATCTGTCTGAAGTCTCTGAGTGCTTGTGCGTGGTCCCTGTGTGACCAGTCCATCTTAGGATAGGGCAAGTTGTCAGCCATAGTGGTTGTGTGAGGTAAAATATGAAAAGATACCACTTACCTGATTGGTGATGAGTATATGACAAACAGGCACAGGTATTATACCAGCACAGAGTAATCCAATTTTGAATCAATGTCACATATGTCCAATCAGGCACTGTAAATCCGTTGGTCGAATTTAGTAGTCCATAGCACAGTTGTGTCAGTCTGAAATCACTTTTACAGGCACCCAGGCTGCCACCATGTAATAAATCTTATTCTTTTATTGTATGATTTTATATCACCACTTGGTTGGGTTCTTATTATAAGTTTACTGCCTTAAAGTGAAAACACATATAGGGATGTGAACAGACTAACAGACAACTTGATAGGATATAGTATAGTTTTATTCAGAGACTCGTGTACATAGATGTTTACATGAACAAGGCCTATCTAAAAGTGCGGGAAAGTCAGTCTCGCTTCCAGGCACTGGTCGGACAGTTCCCACGCGCTCGCAGGCGAATGGTGCCAGAATGAATGAGGCCAAGGTCATAGGCTGCATGCATTAGTTTTAGGCGAGTGCAGGGGATGGACAGTAAGGGAGGGGGTAGATCAAGATGGGGATCCTTGTTGGCTTAGGGGTACTGTCCTTCAGTCTTTATTATGCTAGTATTAATAGTACTTCAGAGGATAATAGAATAAGCACTCATGTGCTTTTTTCATCCAGTCCCGTGTGTATACAGTTGTGTAAATAGTGTCATCTGTTCCCACCGGCACTCAATGGCCTACTCTTACGAAAAGCTGAACAGAATTTAACGTGCGCGCAAGATGTTCTGCGTGCATATCTCGGTTTACAGTCTCATCCAAATGACTTTTGGGGAGAGTGGAGTCAGCACTGATGTTAACTCCAGGAGAAAAATCTCCTCAACCGGACTCGAACCCAGGTCGTCAAATTGCCACGCAATGTTCTGACCACTAGGCTATCTGGTCATCATATCATTCGTGGTCCTAGTGAGTGAGTGGGGGGTCAAGTTTGACTTCAGATGCGAACCAAAACTGGCAACCAGAAAGGGGGTGGCAGAATGGTTAAGACCCTCACCTGCCTAACAAGTAAACCGTGAGGTTCTGGGTTCAATTGTCAGTCTCACCTTTTCTTCCCAGTTTGATGGGGGGGAAAAAATTTGAACTGTATGTCAAAGTCCTTCAAGGTTGGGGACACATTGATTGGTTGTTTGATTGGTTGGTTGGTTGGTTGGTTGGCTGGTTGGTTGGCTGGTTGGTTGGTTGGTTGGCTGGTTGGTTGGTTGGTTGGATGGTTGGTTGATTGGTTGGTTGGTTGGTAGGTGGGTGGATAGATGGATGGGTGGTGGATGGATTGATTGATTGATTGATTAGTTGGTTGATTGATTAGTTGGTTGATTGGTTTTGTTGGCAGGTGGATGGATGGGTGGGTGGGTGGTTTGATTGATTGATTGATAGGTGGGTGGGTGGTGGATAGATGGATGGATGGATTGACTGATTGATTGATCGATTGATTGATTGGTTGATGGATGGATTAGTTGGTTGATTGATTAATCAGGTGATTGATTGATTGGTTGGTTGGTGGATGGATGGATCAACTGATTGATGGATGGACTGACTGATCAGTTGATTAATTGATCAATTGATCAGATGATTGATGGGTGGAGGTGTGATGCTGACTGCGCAGGCAACGTGATCAAGGAAGCTCTGAACGAGATGGAGATCATCAAGCAGCGTTGCCGTGGTGACGCTGCCACTGTGGACACCTTGGCCCAGCGAGTGGACAGCGCCAAACGCCGCGCCCCTCTGGATCTGAGACCCAGGGTTCGTACCTCCGCTCCCCTCATCACCAGTCCCTATCCGCTGAACATCTTGCACACACGTTCAATCCTGTTCCGCTTTTTGTAAGAGTAGGCCGTTGTGTGCCGGTTAGGAATAGGTGATGAGATTTTACGAAATGTTTACACATGGGGACTGAATGTTTAAAAAAAAAAGTGTATGAGTTTTTATTTCTATTATCCTTGATATAAAAGAATAAATAAATTAATAAATATCCCCACACCCACCCACCCTCCACCACTGCATACACATTGGAACTGGATGTAGAAAAATATATATATAAATTTTTAAAGCACATAAGTGCTTATTCTTTTGTTGTCACAGTGAAGGAATGAAATAGATAAATATATTTAAACCCTCTTCTTTCTTCAAGATGGTCAGATTTGATGTTTCTTCTTTTTTTTCTTTGTCTTCTTCTTCTTCTTCTTCTTCTTCTTCTTCTTCTTCTTTGTCCTCTTCTTCTTCACAATTCTTCTTCTTCTTCTTCACAATTCTTCTTCTTCACAATTCTTCTTCTTCTTCTTCTTCTTCTTCTTCTTCTTCTTCTTCTTCACAATTCTTCTTCTTCTTCTTCTCCAGTAACCCACCTTCATTTCACAAAACAGGATGTTTAAAACACACACACACACAAAAACAACAACATGTTTTGGTTCTCTGAAGACTTGCAGAGTTTCTCGTGATCTGTGATTTCTCTGGGGGAACAGCCAACACACCCATGATAACTTTTTTTGTTGGGTTTTTTTGGTTTTTTTGGTCCCCAGGTGGCCGCTCTTTTCACGGAAGGTGAGGTGCTGAGTGAAGCGCGACTGGCTGCCCAGTTTTACCAGATCACCATGGCGATCGACATCAACAAACTGATTCGACAGGTGTGTGTGTATGGGGCCTTCATCAGCACCTGGGCTTTAGCATCGTTCTTGATTGCGTGCCGGTGGGAACAGATGACAAGATTTACAAAACTGCATACACACGGGGTTAGGTTTAAAGTCTGTCCCGAGCCTAAGGCTCATCGGGCCGGTGCTTATCCCGGTTTCTGTGGCGTTAAGCGACTGAGAGTCATAGACTCCCCCCTGGATAGGACGCCAGTCTATCGCAGGGTTAACCCCCAACACAAGGTTGGTACCTCTTTTACACCTGGGTGGGGTGAGAAAATAGCCGTAAAGTGCCTTTTCCAAGGGCGCAACGCCATAGCCGAAAGCTGGGGTCGAATCCGCAACCTTTAGATTACGAGTCCAACGCCCTAACCACTAGACTACAGCGGCGGCTATACACACAGGGACTGAACGTGAAAAAGCACATGAGTGCTTATTCCATTATCCTTGATATCAAAAGATTAAATAAATAAAAGAATTAATAAATAAAATATGAATGAAAAATTAAAACCATTGATGCTGGGGGCAACAGCAAAGTGAGAGGCTGTATGATCAGTGGCTTTATCGCAGTTCTTGATTTAAACCATTGATGCTGGGGGCAACAGCAAAGTGAGAGGCTGTATAATCAGTGGCTTTCTTTCCCACTCATGGAATCCCACTTCACAGCTTAGTCTTTTAGTGATGGACTATGACTCTTTGACTAGGCTGGACTTGCACAGTCCTTATGTGCTGCATTCCTGGGGGCTAGCTGGCCTTTGGAGAACATCTTCAACGCTGACTGTCCGCATGCCCTCTTGGCCGAGCGAAGTAGGGGGGTGCTATGGGCAAGACAACTCCACTAGAATGAAATTTCTGTCTTATTTCCAAAACAGCAGCTGCCTCCAGTTAGCTATCCTGCCCCCTAAGAATGAACAGCCGTTAAATTGAAGACAACAACAACAACACACAACTAACCCCACCCTACAGGGGGACGGATAGCCTAGTGGTCAGAACATTGCGCTGGCAATTTGACGACCCAGGTATGAGTCCGGTCGAGGAGATTTTTCTCCTGGAGTTAACATCAGTGCTGACTCCACTCTCCCCAAAAAGTCTTTCGGCTGAGACTTTAAACCGAGGCCCCGTGTGCGAACGCACACAGAACATCTTGCGCACACGTTAAATCCTGTTTTGCTTTTCGTAAGAGTAGGCCATCGTGTGCCGGTGGGAACAGATGACATTTACAAAACTGCATACACACGGGGCCTGGATGTAAAAGAGCACAGGAGTGCTTATTCCATTATCCTCAATAAAAAAGAATAAATAAATATAAAAGAA
>JASPKP010007830.1:0-7500 GCA_030674155.1 Stramonita haemastoma | reverse complement strand
CCTCTCTCTCTCCCTCTCCCCTCCTCTCTCCTCTCTCCCCTCTCCTCTCTCCCTTCTCTCTTCCTCTCTTCTCTCTCTCCTCCTCCTTCTCTCCCCCTTCTCTCTCTCTTCTTCTCTCTCCCTCTCTCCCTCCCCCCCTCTCTCTCTCCCTCCCCATTTCAGTGTAGCTCTCATGGAAGTTGTTTGAACTTCCGGTCCTACAAGTCATTGTTTGGTGATTATGTTCGTTTATAACTGACACCGTGGGTTTTGGTGTATGTCAATGTATTACTGACACCCTGTGGTGGTGATGTCCATGTATTACTGACACCCTGTGGTGGTGATGTCCATGTTTTTACTGACACCCTGTTGGTGGTGATGTCCATGTATTACTGACACCCTGTGGTGGTGATGTCAATGTATTACTGACACCCTGTGGTGGTGATGTCCATGTATTACTGACACCGTGTTTGTGTTGTGATGATGTCCATGTATTATGACACCGTGTTGTGCTAGTGGTAATGTCCATGTATTACTGACACCGTGTTTGTGGTGGTGATGTGATGTCCATGTATTACTGACACCGTGTTTTGTGTAGTGATGTCCATGTATTACTGACACCGGTGTGTTGTGGTGGTGATGTCCATGTATACTGACACCGTGTTTGTGTTGTGATGATGTCCATGTATTACTGACACGTGTTTGTGTTGTGGTGATGTCAATGTTTTACTGAACCCGTGTTTGTGTTGTGATGATGTCAATGTATTATGACACCGTGTTTGTGCTAGTGATGTCAATGTATTCTGACACCGTTTGTTTGTGGTGGTGATGTCCATGTATTGCACACACCGTGTTTGTGCTAGTGATGTCCATGTATTACTGACACGTGTTTGTGTAGTGATGATTCAATGTATTACTGACACCGTGTTTGTGGGTGGTGATGATGTCAATGTTATTACTGACACCGTGTTTGTGGGTGGTGATGTCATGTGTTACTGAACCGTGTTTGTGCTAGTGATGATGGTCCATGTATTACTGACACCGTGTTTGTAGGTGATAATGTCAGTGTATTACTGACACCGTGTTTGTGGTAGAGATGTCCATGTATTACTGACACCGTGTTTGTGCTAGTGATGATGTCATGTGTTACTGACACCGGTGTTTGTGCTAGTGATGATGTCCAATGTATTACTGACACCGTGTTTGTGGTGATGATGTCAGTGTATTACTGACACCGTGTTTGTGGTGGTGATGTCCATGCATTACTGACACCGTGTTTGTGGTGGTGATGTCAATATAATACTGACACCGTGTTTGTGTTGTGGTGATGTCCATGTATTACTGACACCGTGTTTGTGGTAGAAATGTCCATGTATTACTGACACCGTGTTTGTGGTAGAAATGTCCATGTATTACTGACACCGTCTTTGTGGTGGTGATGTCCATATGTTACTGACACCGTGTTTGTGTAGAGATGATGTCCATGTATTACAGACACTGTGTTTGTGCTAGTGATGATATCAGTGTATTACTGACACCGTGTTTGTGTTGTGATGATGTCCATGTATTGGCTGACACCGTGTTTGTGGTAGAGATGATGTCCATGTATTACAGACACTGTGTTTGTGCTAGTGATGATTCAGTGTATTACTGACACCGTGTTTGTGTTGTGATGATGTCCATGTATTGCTGACACCGTGTTTGTGGTAGAGATGTCCATGTATTACTGACACGTGTTTGTGGTGATGTCCGTGTATTACTGACACCGTGTTTGTGGTGGTGATGTCCATGTATTACTGACACCGTGTTTGTGGTAGTGATGATGTCAATGTATTACTGACACCATGTTTGTGGTGGTGATGTCCATGTATTATGACACCGTGTTTGTGCTGTGATGATGGTCAATGTATTACTGACACCATGTTTGTGGTGGTGATGTCCATGTATTGCTCACACCGTGTTTGAGGTGGTGATGTTCATGTATAAAATTGTATTACTGACACCGTGTTTGTGATGTCAATGTATTACTGACACCGTGTTTGTGGTGGTGACATTCATGTATAAAATTGTATTACTGACACGTGTTTGTGGTGATGTCAATGTATTACTGACACCGTGTTTGTGGTGATGTCAATGTATTACTGACACCGTGTTTGTGGTGATGTCCATGTATTACTGACACCGTGTTTGTGGTGGTGATGTCTGACGGATGTCTGAAGGGGGACGGGATAGCCTTGTGGTCAGAACTTTGTGCTGGCAATTTGACGACCCAAGTTCGATTCCGTTGGAGGGGATTTTTCCCATGGAGTTAACATCAGTGCTGACTCCACTTTCCCCAAAAGTCTTTGGATGAGACTGTAAACCGAGGCCCCGTGTGCGAACGCACGCAGAACATCTTGCAGCACCGTTAAATCCTGTTCCGCTTGTCGTAATAGTAGGCCATTGTGTGCCGTTGGGAACAGATGACAAGATTTACACAACTGCATAACACGGGGACTGGATGAAGAAAAGCACATGGGTGCTTATCCCATTATCCTCGATATAAAAGAATAAAATAAAATTTTAAAAAATGTCCATGTATTACTGACAACCTTTTTTGTGGTGGTGATGTGATGTCCATGTATTACTGACACCGTGTTTGTGGTGGTGAATGTGATGTCAGTGTATTACTGACACCGTGTTTGTGGTGATGTCAGTGTATTACTGACACCGTGTTTGTGGTGATGTCAGTGTATTACTGACACCGTGTTTGTGTTGTGATGTGATGTCCATGTATTACTGACACGGTGTTTGTGGTGGTGATGTCCATGTATTGCTGACACTGTGTTTGTGGTGGTGATGTCCTGTATTGCTGACACTGTGTTTGTGGTGGTGATGTTAGCAGTTGCCGGAGACGAGCCGAAGATCCAGGTGTCTGCCAAACACACGAAAATCAAAAACCCAGGCCACCGCCATCAAGTGAGTGATGAACACTGAAGCAGACCATCATCTGTATCAAATGCATTGTTGATGTGAATGTTTTAGTGATGTAAAATCTAGATCTTCATCGTGTTGATCGTGACTGTTTTAGTGATGTAAAGTCTAGATCTTCATCGTGTTGATCGTGACTGTTTTAGTGATGTAAAGTCTAGATCTGCATCGTGTTGATTGTGAATGTTTTAGTGATGTAAAGTCTAGATCTTCATCGTGTTGATCGTGAATGTTTTAGTGATGTAAAGTCTAGATCTGCATCGTGTTGATTGTGAATGTTTTAGTGATGTAAAGTCTAGATCTTCATCGTGTTGATCGTGATGTTTTAGTGATGTAAAGTCTAGATTTTCATCGTGTTGATCGTGAATGTTTTAGTGATGTAAAGTCTAGATCTTCATCGTGTTGATCGTGAATGTTTAGGTGATGTAAAGTCTAGATTTTCATCGTGTTGATCGTGAATGTTTTAGTGATGTCAAGTCTATATCTTCATCGTGTTGATCGTGAATGTTTTTAAAAGTGATGTCAAGTCTAGATCTTCATCGTGTTGATTGTGAATGTTTTAGTGATGTAAAGTCTAGATCTTCATCGTGTTGATCGTGAATGTTTTAGTGATGTAAAGTCTAGTATCTGCATCGTGACTGTTTAAGTGATGTAAAGTCTAGATCTGCATCGTGTTGATCGTGAATGTTTTAAGTGATGTAAAATCTAGATCTTCATCGTGTTGATCGTGAATGTTGAAGTGATGTAAAGTCTAGATCTTCATTGTGTTGATCGTGAATGTTTTAGTGATGTAAAGTCTAGATCTTCATCGTGTTGATCGTGAATGTTTAAGTGATGCAAAGCCTAGATCTTCATCGTGTTAAGTGATGTGAAGTCTAGATCTGCTTCGTTTTAAAGTGGTGTAAAGTCTAAATCTTCATCGTGTTGATCATGAATGTTTTTAAAAGTGATGTAAAATCTAGATCTTCATCGTGTTGATCGTGAATGTTTAGTTGATGTAAAGTCTAGATCTGAATCGTGAATGTTGAAGTGATGTAAAGTCTAGATCTTCATCGTATTAAGTGATTTTAAGTGTAGATCTTCATCGTGTTGATCGTGAATGTTTAAGTGATGTAAAGTCTAGATCTTCATCGTGTTGATCGTGAATGTTTAAGTGATGTAAAGTCTAGATCTTCATCGTGTTGATCGTGAATGTTGAAGTGATGTAAAGTCTAGATCCGCATCGTCGGTGACTGTTTAAGTGATGTAAAGTCTAGATCTTCATCGTGTTGATCGTGAATGTTTGAAGTGATGTAAAGTCTAGATCTGCATCGTGAATGTTGAAGTGATGTAAAGTCTAGATCTTCATCGTGTTGATCGTGTGAAGGGATGTAAAGTCTAGATCTTCATCGTGTTGATCGTGAATGTTGAAGTGATGTAAAGTCTAGATCTTCATTTGTGTTGATTGTGAATGTTTTAAGTGATGTAAAATCTAGATCTTCATCGTGTTGATCGTGAATGTTTAAGTGATGTAAAGTCTAGATCTGCATCGTGTTGATCGTGAATGTTTAAGTGATGTAAAGTCTAGTCTTCATCGTGTTGATCGTGAATGTTGAAGTGATGTAAAGTCTAGATCTGCATCGTGTTGATCGTGAATGTTTTTTAAAAGTGATGTAAAGTCTAGATCTTCATCGTGTTGATCGTGAATGTTGAAGTGATGTAAAGTCTAGATCTACATAGTGTTGATCGTGAATGTTGAAGTGATGTAAAGTCTAGATCTTCATCGTGTTGATCGTGAATGTTGAAGTGATGTAAAGTCTAGATCTGCATCGTGTTGATCATGAATATTTTTAAAAGTGATGTAAAATCTAGATCTTCATCGTGTTGATCGTGAATGTTTAGTTGATGTAAAGTCTAGATCTGCATCGTGAATGTTTAAGTGATGTAAAGTCTAGATTTTCATCGATGAATGTTAAGATCTGCATCGTGTTGATTGTGAACGTTGAAGTGATGTAAAGTCTAGATCTTCATCGTGTTGATCGTGAATGTTGAAGTGATGTAAAGTCTAGATCTTCATCGTGTTGATCGTGAATGTTGAAGTGATGCAAAGTCTAGATCTTCATCGTGTTGATTGTGAATGTTGAAGTGATGTAAAGTCTAGATCTTCATCGTTTTATCTAAGGAAGTGATAATGTAAAATCTAGATCTTCATCGTGTTATTCAAGGTAGTTATATAAAGTCTAGATCTTCATCGTGTTATTCAAGGAAGTGATGTGGTTATCCTGATCATGTTATGATTTCTGGGGACGATCCTAAGCATATAATTATTGGAATAAATAACAAAAAACCCCAAAGAAATCAACACTATATATATATATTATATAATATATATATATATATATATATATATCCATTTAGATATAGTAGTAGGCACCCATCAGTTTCGGAAGACTATGGAGTTGCACTCTAATCTTTAGAGCGCAAAGCTGGGCAAGTAGGTCTATGTATGGAGGGCAAGCTCTTATCCATGCAGCAGACCCCCCCTCTCCACGGCACTGGAATGATCCATTGGAAAGGCAATGACCGATACGAATGGTTCCAGTACCGTCGCAGGAGCCACCAGAACGTTGTCATACAGCCTACAGCCCGATATACCTTGGTTAAGGCAATACTGACGCTAACCGCATTGTGTGATGCCTGTATCAGGTGCTGGCTGAACGGCAAAGGCACGCAGGGCCCCAAGATCATCCTGCTGCCCCCTCACCGCAACTGCCCCAAGACCGTGGAGGACGTGGTGCACTGTGTCTCCTGTGTCATGGAGGAGTGCTGCTGGGGCGTGGTGGACAAGTCAGTACAGTCTGTGTACTGTGTGTGTGTGTGTGTGTGTGTACTGGTGTGTGACTGTGGTGTTGTGTGTGTGTGTGTGTGTGTGTTGTGTGTGTTGTGTGTTGTGTCTGTGTCTGTGTCTGTGGGTGTGTGGGTGTGTGTGTGTGTGTGTGTGTCTGTGTGTCTGTGTGTCTGTGTGTGGTGTCTGTGTGTGTGTGTGTGTGTGTGTGTGTGTGTGTGTGTGTGTGTGTGTGTTTGTGTGTGTTTGTGTGTGTTTTCGTGTTGATGTGTGTGTGTGTGTGTGTACTGTGTGTGTACTGTGTGTGTTGTGGTGTGTGTGTGTGTGTGTTGTGTGTGTCTGAGGGTGTGTGTCGTCTGTGTCTGTGGTGTGTGTGGAGGACGTGGTGCACTGTGTCATCCTGTGTCATGGAGGGAGTGGCTGGGGGTAGTGGACAGTCAGTACAGTCTGTGTACTGTGTGGGGGGTTTGTGGGTGTGGTGTGTGTGTGTGTGTGTGTGGGTGTGTGTGTGTGTTGTGGGTGTGTGTGTGTGTGGGTGTGTGGTGTGTGTGTGTGTCTGTGTGGGTGTGTGGGTGTGGGTGTGTGTGTGTGTCTCTGTGTGTGTGTGTGTGTGTGTTGTGTGGTGTGTGTGTTGTGTGTTGTGTGTGTGTGTGTGTGTGTGTGTTGTGTGTGTGGGGTTTTGTGTGTGTTGGGGTGTGGTGTGTCCTGTGTCATGGAGGAGTGCTGCTGGGGGGTAGTGGACAAGTCAGTACAGTCTGTGTACTGTGTGAGGGGGGTATGTGGGTGTGGTGTGTGTGTGGGGGGGGGTGTGGGTGTGTGTGTGGTGTGTGTGTGTGTGTGTGGGTGTGTGTCTGTGTGGGTGTGTGTGTGTGTTGTGTGGAGGACGTGGTGCACTGTGTCTCCTGTGTCATGGAGGGGTGCTGCTGGGGGGTGGGGGGTGGACAAGTCAGTACAGTCTGTCTGTGTGTGTGTCTGTGTGTCTGTGTCTGGGGTGGTGTGTGTGTGTCTGTGTGTGTGTGTCTGTGTGTGTTTGTGTGTGTGTGTGTGTGTGTGTGTGTGTGTGTGTGTGTGTGTGTGTGTGTAGTGTGTGTGTCTGTGTGTCTGTGTGTGTGTGTCTCCTGTGTCATGGAGGAGTGCTGCTGGGGGGGGGTGGGACAAGTCAGTACAGTCTGTGTCTGGGGGTGTGGGGGTGTGGGGGGGGTTTGTGTGTGTGTGGGGGGGGGTTGTGTTTTGTGTGTGTGTGTGTGTGTGTTGTTGTGTGTGTGTGTGTGTGTGTGTGTGGTGTGTGTTGTGATGTGAAATGTGCAGACTGTATGATGATGCTGTGCAGACTGTACCAGCTGAACGGCATCAAGGTGATGATGATGATGATGATGATGATGACGATAACTGTGCAGGCTGTACCAGCTGAACGGCATCAAGGTGATGATGATGGTGGTGATGATGATGATGATGGTGATGATGATGACGACGATGATGATGATGATGATGATGATGATGATGATGATGATGTTAACTGTGCGGGCTGTACCAGCTGAACGGCATCAAGGTGATGTCCATGGACCAGATCGTGCAGAACGGGAGCTACTTCGCTGTGCTGAGGAAGCGCCCCCTGGTGAGGGACACCTACAGGGACACCTCCCTCCCCGCCTTCATCTGCTCCCCCCGAGCAGACGACGGTCAGCCATCTGTGCTTTTTGATTTTATATGTATATATATGTATATAT